>NW_025557622.1:0-40000 GCF_020424385.1 Procambarus clarkii
TAATTTGAAACTGAAAATAGGTGCAGAGAGTCAGAATTCGGCTCAAAAATCACGCTCAGCTGTCAAATTTCCGAAATTTCAGACATTTTGAAAACTGCAGGGGGGTTTGGGCAAAATATGACCCTTCGCCGTTTTCAGTAATTGGCATATTTTCGGTATAAAAAGTCGTAATTTGAAACTGAAAATAGGTGCAGAGAGTCATAATTAAGATAAATAATCACGCTCAGGAGTCAAATTTCCGACATTTCAGATATTTTGAAAACTGCAGGGGGGTTTGGTCAAAATATGACCCATTGCCGTTTTCAGTAATTGGCATATTTTCGGTATGAAAAGTCGAAATTTAAAACTGAAAATAAGTGCAGAGAGTCAGAATTCGGCTCAAAAATCACGCTCAGGAGTCAAATTTCCGACATTTCAGATATTTTGAAAACTGTAGGGGCGTTTGGGCAAAATATGACCCATCGCTGTTTTCAGTAATTGGCATATTTTCGGTATAAAAAGTCGTAATTTGAAACTGAAAATAGGCGCAGAGAGTCAGAATTCAGGCAAAAAAATCACGCTCAGGAGTCAAATTTCCGACATTTCAGACATTTTGAAAACTGCAGGGGGGTTTGGTCAAAATATGACTGTGACGGTAACGCGTTGGTGTTCGGCTGTTTAAGGCTAGGGGTATGGCCTCGTCACATAGTTATAAAAAAAAATAGAAAAACTGGAACTTCGTCTGTGGTAAGGTAAGGAGAAGACACACAAAACACAAGTAAACTTTAACAATGAAATTTTAATTACGTTAAATAAATCAAAACATGAAAAAATGGACAAACAAATTTGTATAATAAAATCAATCAATCAAAATAATAAGAATAATTAAATGACACAATAAAAAGTACGTTAAGATAAAATAACAAGAAGTGCAACACAAATTAAAGGGAGGTGCTGGAATATTGGCTTTAAGCTACCACCTCTCTCAGTACACGCTAACGTCTAGCCGGGAGGAGTGGTAAATGACCCATCGCCGTTTTCAGTAATTGGCATATTTTCGGTATAAAAAGTCGTAATTTGAAACTGAAAATAGGTGCAGAGAGTCAGAATTCGGCTCAAAAATCACGCTCAGGAGTCAAATTTCCGACATTTCAGACATTTTGAAAACTGCAGGGGGGTTTGGGCAAAATATGACCCATCGCCGTTTTCAGTAATTGGCATATTTTCGGTATAAAAAGTCGTAATTTGAAACTGAAAATAGGTGCAGAGAGTCAGAATTCGGCTCAAAAATCACGCTCAGGAGTCAAATTTCCGACATTTCAGACATTTTGAAAACTGCAGGGGGGTTTGGGCAAAATATGACCCATCGCCGTTTTCAGTAATTGGCATATTTTCGGTATAAAAAGTCGTAATTTGAAACTGAAAATAGGTGCAGAGAGTCAGAATTCGGCTCAAAAATCACGCTCAGGAGTCAAATTTCCGACATTTCAGACATTTTGAAAACTGCAGGGGGGTTTGGGCAAAATATGACCCATCGCCGTTTTCAGTAATTGGCATATTTTCGGTATAAAAAGTCGTAATTTGAAACTGAAAATAGGTGCAGAGAGTCAGAATTCGGCTCAAAAATCACGCTCAGGAGTCAAATTTCCGACATTTCAGACATTTTGAAAACTGCAGGGGGTTTGGGCAAAATATGACCCATCGCCGTTTTCAGTAATTGGCATATTTTCGGTATAAAAAGTCGTAATTTGAAACTGAAAATAGGTGCAGAGAGTCAGAATTCGGCTCAAAAATCACGCTCAGGAGTCAAATTTCCGACATTTCAGACATTTTGAAAACTGCAGGGGGGTTTGGGCAAAATATGACCCATCGCCGTTTTCAGTAATTGGCATATTTTCGGTATAAAAAGTCGTAATTTGAAACTGAAAATAGGTGCAGAGAGTCAGAATTCGGCTCAAAAATCACGCTCAGGAGTCAAATTTCCGACATTTCAGACATTTTGAAAACTGCAGGGGGTTTGGGCAAAATATGACCCATCGCCGTTTTCAGTAATTGGCATATTTTCGGTATAAAAAGTCGTAATTTGAAACTGAAAATAGGTGCAGAGAGTCAGAATTCGGCTCAAAAATCACGCTCAGGAGTCAAATTTCCGACATTTCAGACATTTTGAAAACTGCAGGGGGGTTTGGGCAAAATATGACCCATCGCCGTTTTCAGTAATTGGCATATTTTCGGTATAAAAAGTCGTAATTTGAAACTGAAAATAGGTGCAGAGAGTCAGAATTCGGCTCAAAAATCACGCTCAGGAGTCAAATTTCCGACATTTCAGACATTTTGAAAACTGCAGGGGGGTTTGGGCAAAATATGACCCATCGCCGTTTTCAGTAATTGGCATATTTTCGGTATAAAAAGTCGTAATTTGAAACTGAAAATAGGTGCAGAGAGTCAGAATTCGGCTCAAAAATCACGCTCAGGAGTCAAATTTCCGACATTTCAGACATTTTGAAAACTGCAGGGGGGTTTGGGCAAAATATGACCCATCGCCGTTTTCAGTAATTGGCATATTTTCGGTATAAAAAGTCGTAATTTGAAACTGAAAATAGGTGCAGAGAGTCAGAATTCGGCTCAAAAATCACGCTCAGGAGTCAAATTTCCGACATTTCAGACATTTTGAAAACTGCAGGGGGGTTTGGGCAAAATATGACCCATCGCCGTTTTCAGTAATTGGCATATTTTCGGTATAAAAAGTCGTAATTTGAAACTGAAAATAGGTGCAGAGAGTCAGAATTCGGCTCAAAAATCACGCTCAGGAGTCAAATTTCCGACATTTCAGACATTTTGAAAACTGCAGGGGGGTTTGGGCAAAATATGACCCATCGCCGTTTTCAGTAATTGGCATATTTTCGGTATAAAAAGTCGTAATTTGAAACTGAAAATAGGTGCAGAGAGTCAGAATTCGGCTCAAAAATCACGCTCAGGAGTCAAATTTCCGACATTTCAGACATTTTGAAAACTGCAGGGGGGTTTGGGCAAAATATGACCCATCGCCGTTTTCAGTAATTGGCATATTTTCGGTATAAAAAGTCGTAATTTGAAACTGAAAATAGGTGCAGAGAGTCAGAATTCGGCTCAAAAATCACGCTCAGGAGTCAAATTTCCGACATTTCAGACATTTTGAAAACTGCAGGGGGGTTTGGGCAAAATATGACCCATCGCCGTTTTCAGTAATTGGCATATTTTCGGTATAAAAAGTCGTAATTTGAAACTGAAAATAGGTGCAGAGAGTCAGAATTCGGCTCAAAAATCACGCTCAGGAGTCAAATTTCCGACATTTCAGACATTTTGAAAACTGCAGGGGGGTTTGGGCAAAATATGACCCATCGCCGTTTTCAGTAATTGGCATATTTTCGGTATAAAAAGTCGTAATTTGAAACTGAAAATAGGTGCAGAGAGTCAGAATTCGGCTCAAAAATCACGCTCAGGAGTCAAATTTCCGACATTTCAGACATTTTGAAAACTGCAGGGGGTTTTGGCAAAATATGACCCATCGCCGTTTTCAGTAATTGGCATATTTTCGGTATAAAAAGTCGTAATTTGAAACTGAAAATAGGTGCAGAGAGTCAGAATTCGGCTCAAAAATCACGCTCAGGAGTCAAATTTCCGACATTTCAGACATTTTGAAAACTGCAGGGGGGTTTGGGCAAAATATGACCCATCGCCGTTTTCAGTAATTGGCATATTTTCGGTATAAAAAGTCGTAATTTGAAACTGAAAATAGGTGCAGAGAGTCAGAATTCGGCTCAAAAATCACGCTCAGGAGTCAAATTTCCGACATTTCAGACATTTTGAAAACTGCAGGGGGGTTTGGGCAAAATATGACCCATCGCCGTTTTCAGTAATTGGCATATTTTCGGTATAAAAAGTCGTAATTTGAAACTGAAAATAGGTGCAGAGAGTCAGAATTCGGCTCAAAAATCACGCTCAGGAGTCAAATTTCCGACATTTCAGACATTTTGAAAACTGCAGGGGGGTTTGGGCAAAATATGACCCATCGCCGTTTTCAGTAATTGGCATATTTTCGGTATAAAAAGTCGTAATTTGAAACTGAAAATAGGTGCAGAGAGTCAGAATTCGGCTCAAAAATCACGCTCAGGAGTCAAATTTCCGACATTTCAGACATTTTGAAAACTGCAGGGGGGTTTGGGCAAAATATGACCCATCGCCGTTTTCAGTAATTGGCATATTTTCGGTATAAAAAGTCGTAATTTGAAACTGAAAATAGGTGCAGAGAGTCAGAATTCGGCTCAAAAATCACGCTCAGGAGTCAAATTTCCGACATTTCAGACATTTTGAAAACTGCAGGGGGGTTTGGGCAAAATATGACCCATCGCCGTTTTCAGTTATTGGCATATTTTCGGTATAAAAAGTCGTAATTTGAAACTGAAAATAGGTGCAGAGTCAGAATTCGGCTCAAAAACCACGCTCAGGAGTCAATTTCCGACATTTCAGACATTTTGAAAACTGCAGGGGGGTTTGGGCAAAATATGACCCTTCGCCGTTTTCAGTAATTGGCATATTTTCGGTATAAAAAGTCGTAATTTGAAACTGAAAATAGGTGCAGAGAGTCAGAATTCGGCTCAAAAATCACGCTCAGGAGTCAAATTTCCGACATTTCAGACATTTTGAAAACTGCAGGGGGTTTGGGCAAAATATGACCCATCGCCGTTTTCAGTAATTGGCATATTTTCGGTATAAAAAGTCGTTATTTGAAACTGAAAATAGGTGCAGAGAGTCAGAATTCGGCTCAAAAATCACGCTCAGGAGTCAAATTTCCGACATTTCAGACATTTTGAAAACTGCAGGGGGGTTTGGGCAAAATATGACCCATCGCCGTTTTCAGTAATTGGCATATTTTCGGTATAAAAAGTCGTAATTTGAAACTGAAAATAGGTGCAGAGAGTCAGAATTCGGCTCAAAAATCACGCTCAGGAGTCAAATTTCCGACATTTCAGACATTTTGAAAACTGCAGGGGGGTTTGGGCAAAATATGACCCATCGCCGTTTTCAGTAATTGGCATATTTTCGGTATAAAAAGTCGTAATTTGAAACTGAAAATAGGTGCAGAGAGTCAGAATTCGGCTCAAAAATCACGCTCAGGAGTCAAATTTCCGACATTTCAGACATTTTGAAAACTGCAGGGGGGTTTGGGCAAAATATGACCCATCGCCGTTTTCAGTAATTGGCATATTTTCGGTATAAAAAGTCGTAATTTGAAACTGAAAATAGGTGCAGAGAGTCAGAATTCGGCTCAAAAATCACGCTCAGGAGTCAAATTTCCGACATTTCAGACATTTTGAAAACTGCAGGGGGGTTTGGGCAAAATATGACCCATCGCCGTTTTCAGTAATTGGCATATTTTCGGTATAAAAAGTCGTAATTTGAAACTGAAAATAGGTGCAGAGAGTCAGAATTCGGCTCAAAAATCACGCTCAGGAGTCAAATTTCCGACATTTCAGACATTTTGAAAACTGCAGGGGGGTTTGGGCAAAATATGACCCATCGCCGTTTTCAGTAATTGGCATATTTTCGGTATAAAAAGTCGTAATTTGAAACTGAAAATAGGTGCAGAGAGTCAGAATTCGGCTCAAAAATCACGCTCAGGAGTCAAATTTCCGACATTTCAGACATTTTGAAAACTGCAGGGGGGTTTGGGCAAAATATGACCCATCGCCGTTTTCAGTAATTGGCATATTTTCGGTATAAAAAGTCGTAATTTGAAACTGAAAATAGGTGCAGAGAGTCAGAATTCGGCTCAAAAATCACGCTCAGGAGTCAAATTTCCGACATTTCAGACATTTTGAAAACTGCAGGGGGGTTTGGGCAAAATATGACCCATCGCCGTTTTCAGTAATTGGCATATTTTCGGTATAAAAAGTCGTAATTTGAAACTGAAAATAGGTGCAGAGAGTCAGAATTCGGCTCAAAAATCACGCTCAGGAGTCAAATTTCCGACATTTCAGACATTTTGAAAACTGCAGGGGGTTTGGGCAAAATATGACCCATCGCCGTTTTCAGTAATTGGCATATTTTCGGTATAAAAAGTCGTAATTTGAAACTGAAAATAGGTGCAGAGAGTCAGAATTCGGCTCAAAAATCACGCTCAGGAGTCAAATTTCCGACATTTCAGACATTTTGAAAACTGCAGGGGGGTTTGGGCAAAATATGACCCATCGCCGTTTTCAGTAATTGGCATATTTTCGGTATAAAAAGTCGTAATTTGAAACTGAAAATAGGTGCAGAGAGTCAGAATTCGGCTCAAAAATCACGCTCAGGAGTCAAATTTCCGACATTTCAGACATTTTGAAAACTGCAGGGGGGTTTGGGCAAAATATGACCCATCGCCGTTTTCAGTAATTGGCATATTTTCGGTATAAAAAGTCGTAATTTGAAACTGAAAATAGGTGCAGAGAGTCAGAATTCGGCTCAAAAATCACGCTCAGGAGTCAAATTTCCGACATTTCAGACATTTTGAAAACTGCAGGGGGTTTGGGCAAAATATGACCCATCGCCGTTTTCAGTAATTGGCATATTTTCGGTATAAAAAGTCGTAATTTGAAACTGAAAATAGGTGCAGAGAGTCAGAATTCGGCTCAAAAATCACGCTCAGGAGTCAAATTTCCGACATTTCAGACATTTTGAAAACTGCAGGGGGTTTGGGCAAAATATGACCCATCGCCGTTTTCAGTAATTGGCATATTTTCGGTATAAAAAGTCGTAATTTGAAACTGAAAATAGGTGCAGAGAGTCAGAATTCGGCTCAAAAATCACGCTCAGGAGTCAAATTTCCGACATTTCAGACATTTTGAAAACTGCAGGGGGGTTTGGGCAAAATATGACCCATCGCCGTTTTCAGTAATTGGCATATTTTCGGTATAAAAAGTCGTAATTTGAAACTGAAAATAGGTGCAGAGAGTCAGAATTCGGCTCAAAAATCACGCTCAGGAGTCAAATTTCCGACATTTCAGACATTTTGAAAACTGCAGGGGGGTTTGGGCAAAATATGACCCATCGCCGTTTTCAGTAATTGGCATATTTTCGGTATAAAAAGTCGTAATTTGAAACTGAAAATAGGTGCAGAGAGTCAGAATTCGGCTCAAAAATCACGCTCAGGAGTCAAATTTCCGACATTTCAGACATTTTGAAAACTGCAGGGGGGTTTGGGCAAAATATGACCCATCGCCGTTTTCAGTAATTGGCATATTTTCGGTATAAAAAGTCGTAATTTGAAACTGAAAATAGGTGCAGAGAGTCAGAATTCGGCTCAAAAATCACGCTCAGGAGTCAAATTTCCGACATTTCAGACATTTTGAAAACTGCAGGGGGTTTGGGCAAAATATGACCCATCGCCGTTTTCAGTAATTGGCATATTTTCGGTATAAAAAGTCGTAATTTGAAACTGAAAATAGGTGCAGAGAGTCAGAATTCGGCTCAAAAATCACGCTCAGGAGTCAAATTTCCGACATTTCAGACATTTTGAAAACTGCAGGGGGGTTTGGGCAAAATATGACCCATCGCCGTTTTCAGTAATTGGCATATTTTCGGTATAAAAAGTCGTAATTTGAAACTGAAAATAGGTGCAGAGAGTCAGAATTCGGCTCAAAAATCACGCTCAGGAGTCAAATTTCCGACATTTCAGACATTTTGAAAACTGCAGGGGGTTTGGGCAAAATATGACCCATCGCCGTTTTCAGTAATTGGCATATTTTCGGTATAAAAAGTCGTAATTTGAAACTGAAAATAGGTGCAGAGAGTCAGAATTCGGCTCAAAAATCACGCTCAGGAGTCAAATTTCCGACATTTCAGACATTTTGAAAACTGCAGGGGGGTTTGGGCAAAATATGACCCATCGCCGTTTTCAGTAATTGGCATATTTTCGGTATAAAAAGTCGTAATTTGAAACTGAAAATAGGTGCAGAGAGTCAGAATTCGGCTCAAAAATCACGCTCAGGAGTCAAATTTCCGACATTTCAGACATTTTGAAAACTGCAGGGGGGTTTGGGCAAAATATGACCCATCGCCGTTTTCAGTAATTGGCATATTTTCGGTATAAAAAGTCGTAATTTGAAACTGAAAATAGGTGCAGAGAGTCAGAATTCGGCTCAAAAATCACGCTCAGGAGTCAAATTTCCGACATTTCAGACATTTTGAAAACTGCAGGGGGGTTTGGGCAAAATATGACCCATCGCCGTTTTCAGTAATTGGCATATTTTCGGTATAAAAAGTCGTAATTTGAAACTGAAAATAGGTGCAGAGAGTCAGAATTCGGCTCAAAAATCACGCTCAGGAGTCAAATTTCCGACATTTCAGACATTTTGAAAACTGCAGGGGGGTTTGGGCAAAATATGACCCATCGCCGTTTTCAGTAATTGGCATATTTTCGGTATAAAAAGTCGTAATTTGAAACTGAAAATAGGTGCAGAGAGTCAGAATTCGGCTCAAAAATCACGCTCAGGAGTCAAATTTCCGACATTTCAGACATTTTGAAAACTGCAGGGGGGTTTGGGCAAAATATGACCCATCGCCGTTTTCAGTAATTGGCATATTTTCGGTATAAAAAGTCGTAATTTGAAACTGAAAATAGGTGCAGAGAGTCAGAATTCGGCTCAAAAATCACGCTCAGGAGTCAAATTTCCGACATTTCAGACATTTTGAAAACTGCAGGGGGTTTGGGCAAAATATGACCCATCGCCGTTTTCAGTAATTGGCATATTTTCGGTATAAAAAGTCGTAATTTGAAACTGAAAATAGGTGCAGAGAGTCAGAATTCGGCTCAAAAATCACGCTCAGGAGTCAAATTTCCGACATTTCAGACATTTTGAAAACTGCAGGGGGGTTTGGGCAAAATATGACCCATCGCCGTTTTCAGTAATTGGCATATTTTCGGTATAAAAAGTCGTAATTTGAAACTGAAAATAGGTGCAGAGAGTCAGAATTCGGCTCAAAAATCACGCTCAGGAGTCAAATTTCCGACATTTCAGACATTTTGAAAACTGCAGGGGGGTTTGGGCAAAATATGACCCATCGCCGTTTTCAGTAATTGGCATATTTTCGGTATAAAAAGTCGTAATTTGAAACTGAAAATAGGTGCAGAGAGTCAGAATTCGGCTCAAAAATCACGCTCAGGAGTCAAATTTCCGACATTTCAGACATTTTGAAAACTGCAGGGGGTTTGGGCAAAATATGACCCATCGCCGTTTTCAGTAATTGGCATATTTTCGGTATAAAAAGTCGTAATTTGAAACTGAAAATAGGTGCAGAGAGTCAGAATTCGGCTCAAAAATCACGCTCAGGAGTCAAATTTCCGACATTTCAGACATTTTGAAAACTGCAGGGGGTTTGGGCAAAATATGACCCATCGCCGTTTTCAGTAATTGGCATATTTTCGGTATAAAAAGTCGTAATTTGAAACTGAAAATAGGTGCAGAGAGTCAGAATTCGGCTCAAAAATCACGCTCAGGAGTCAAATTTCCGACATTTCAGACATTTTGAAAACTGCAGGGGGTTTGGGCAAAATATGACCCATCGCCGTTTTCAGTAATTGGCATATTTTCGGTATAAAAAGTCGTAATTTGAAACTGAAAATAGGTGCAGAGAGTCAGAATTCGGCTCAAAAATCACGCTCAGGAGTCAAATTTCCGACATTTCAGACATTTTGAAAACTGCAGGGGGTTTGGGCAAAATATGACCCATCGCCGTTTTCAGTAATTGGCATATTTTCGGTATAAAAAGTCGTAATTTGAAACTGAAAATAGGTGCAGAGAGTCAGAATTCGGCTCAAAAATCACGCTCAGGAGTCAAATTTCCGACATTTCAGACATTTTGAAAACTGCAGGGGGTTTGGGCAAAATATGACCCATCGCCGTTTTCAGTAATTGGCATATTTTCGGTATAAAAAGTCGTAATTTGAAACTGAAAATAGGTGCAGAGAGTCAGAATTCGGCTCAAAAATCACGCTCAGGAGTCAAATTTCCGACATTTCAGACATTTTGAAAACTGCAGGGGGGTTTGGGCAAAATATGACCCATCGCCGTTTTCAGTAATTGGCATATTTTCGGTATAAAAAGTCGTAATTTGAAACTGAAAATAGGTGCAGAGAGTCAGAATTCGGCTCAAAAATCACGCTCAGGAGTCAAATTTCCGACATTTCAGACATTTTGAAAACTGCAGGGGGTTTGGGCAAAATATGACCCATCGCCGTTTTCAGTAATTGGCATATTTTCGGTATAAAAAGTCGTAATTTGAAACTGAAAATAGGTGCAGAGAGTCAGAATTCGGCTCAAAAATCACGCTCAGGAGTCAAATTTCCGACATTTCAGACATTTTGAAAACTGCAGGGGGGTTTGGGCAAAATATGACCCATCGCCGTTTTCAGTAATTGGCATATTTTCGGTATAAAAAGTCGTAATTTGAAACTGAAAATAGGTGCAGAGAGTCAGAATTCGGCTCAAAAATCACGCTCAGGAGTCAAATTTCCGACATTTCAGACATTTTGAAAACTGCAGGGGGGTTTGGGCAAAATATGACCCATCGCCGTTTTCAGTAATTGGCATATTTTCGGTATAAAAAGTCGTAATTTGAAACTGAAAATAGGTGCAGAGAGTCAGAATTCGGCTCAAAAATCACGCTCAGGAGTCAAATTTCCGACATTTCAGACATTTTGAAAACTGCAGGGGGTTTGGGCAAAATATGACCCATCGCCGTTTTCAGTAATTGGCATATTTTCGGTATAAAAAGTCGTAATTTGAAACTGAAAATAGGTGCAGAGAGTCAGAATTCGGCTCAAAAATCACGCTCAGGAGTCAAATTTCCGACATTTCAGACATTTTGAAAACTGCAGGGGGGTTTGGGCAAAATATGACCCATCGCCGTTTTCAGTAATTGGCATATTTTCGGTATAAAAAGTCGTAATTTGAAACTGAAAATAGGTGCAGAGAGTCAGAATTCGGCTCAAAAATCACGCTCAGGAGTCAAATTTCCGACATTTCAGACATTTTGAAAACTGCAGGGGGTTTGGGCAAAATATGACCCATCGCCGTTTTCAGTAATTGGCATATTTTCGGTATAAAAAGTCGTAATTTGAAACTGAAAATAGGTGCAGAGAGTCAGAATTCGGCTCAAAAATCACGCTCAGGAGTCAAATTTCCGACATTTCAGACATTTTGAAAACTGCAGGGGGGTTTGGGCAAAATATGACCCATCGCCGTTTTCAGTAATTGGCATATTTTCGGTATAAAAAGTCGTAATTTGAAACTGAAAATAGGTGCAGAGAGTCAGAATTCGGCTCAAAAATCACGCTCAGGAGTCAAATTTCCGACATTTCAGACATTTTGAAAACTGCAGGGGGTTTGGGCAAAATATGACCCATCGCCGTTTTCAGTAATTGGCATATTTTCGGTATAAAAAGTCGTAATTTGAAACTGAAAATAGGTGCAGAGAGTCAGAATTCGGCTCAAAAATCACGCTCAGGAGTCAAATTTCCGACATTTCAGACATTTTGAAAACTGCAGGGGGGTTTGGGCAAAATATGACCCATCGCCGTTTTCAGTAATTGGCATATTTTCGGTATAAAAAGTCGTAATTTGAAACTGAAAATAGGTGCAGAGAGTCAGAATTCGGCTCAAAAATCACGCTCAGGAGTCAAATTTCCGACATTTCAGACATTTTGAAAACTGCAGGGGGGTTTGGGCAAAATATGACCCATCGCCGTTTTCAGTAATTGGCATATTTTCGGTATAAAAAGTCGTAATTTGAAACTGAAAATAGGTGCAGAGAGTCAGAATTCGGCTCAAAAATCACGCTCAGGAGTCAAATTTCCGACATTTCAGACATTTTGAAAACTGCAGGGGGGTTTGGGCAAAATATGACCCATCGCCGTTTTCAGTAATTGGCATATTTTCGGTATAAAAAGTCGTAATTTGAAACTGAAAATAGGTGCAGAGAGTCAGAATTCGGCTCAAAAATCACGCTCAGGAGTCAAATTTCCGACATTTCAGACATTTTGAAAACTGCAGGGGGTTTGGGCAAAATATGACCCATCGCCGTTTTCAGTAATTGGCATATTTTCGGTATAAAAAGTCGTAATTTGAAACTGAAAATAGGTGCAGAGAGTCAGAATTCGGCTCAAAAATCACGCTCAGGAGTCAAATTTCCGACATTTCAGACATTTTGAAAACTGCAGGGGGTTTGGGCAAAATATGACCCATCGCCGTTTTCAGTAATTGGCATATTTTCGGTATAAAAAGTCGTAATTTGAAACTGAAAATAGGTGCAGAGAGTCAGAATTCGGCTCAAAAATCACGCTCAGGAGTCAAATTTCCGACATTTCAGACATTTTGAAAACTGCAGGGGGGTTTGGGCAAAATATGACCCATCGCCGTTTTCAGTAATTGGCATATTTTCGGTATAAAAAGTCGTAATTTGAAACTGAAAATAGGTGCAGAGAGTCAGAATTCGGCTCAAAAATCACGCTCAGGAGTCAAATTTCCGACATTTCAGACATTTTGAAAACTGCAGGGGGGTTTGGGCAAAATATGACCCATCGCCGTTTTCAGTAATTGGCATATTTTCGGTATAAAAAGTCGTAATTTGAAACTGAAAATAGGTGCAGAGAGTCAGAATTCGGCTCAAAAATCACGCTCAGGAGTCAAATTTCCGACATTTCAGACATTTTGAAAACTGCAGGGGGTTTGGGCAAAATATGACCCATCGCCGTTTTCAGTAATTGGCATATTTTCGGTATAAAAAGTCGTAATTTGAAACTGAAAATAGGTGCAGAGAGTCAGAATTCGGCTCAAAAATCACGCTCAGGAGTCAAATTTCCGACATTTCAGACATTTTGAAAACTGCAGGGGGGTTTGGGCAAAATATGACCCATCGCCGTTTTCAGTAATTGGCATATTTTCGGTATAAAAAGTCGTAATTTGAAACTGAAAATAGGTGCAGAGAGTCAGAATTCGGCTCAAAAATCACGCTCAGGAGTCAAATTTCCGACATTTCAGACATTTTGAAAACTGCAGGGGGGTTTGGGCAAAATATGACCCATCGCCGTTTTCAGTAATTGGCATATTTTCGGTATAAAAAGTCGTAATTTGAAACTGAAAATAGGTGCAGAGAGTCAGAATTCGGCTCAAAAATCACGCTCAGGAGTCAAATTTCCGACATTTCAGACATTTTGAAAACTGCAGGGGGTTTGGGCAAAATATGACCCATCGCCGTTTTCAGTAATTGGCATATTTTCGGTATAAAAAGTCGTAATTTGAAACTGAAAATAGGTGCAGAGAGTCAGAATTCGGCTCAAAAATCACGCTCAGGAGTCAAATTTCCGACATTTCAGACATTTTGAAAACTGCAGGGGGTTTGGGCAAAATATGACCCATCGCCGTTTTCAGTAATTGGCATATTTTCGGTATAAAAAGTCGTAATTTGAAACTGAAAATAGGTGCAGAGAGTCAGAATTCGGCTCAAAAATCACGCTCAGGAGTCAAATTTCCGACATTTCAGACATTTTGAAAACTGCAGGGGGTTTGGGCAAAATATGACCCATCGCCGTTTTCAGTAATTGGCATATTTTCGGTATAAAAAGTCGTAATTTGAAACTGAAAATAGGTGCAGAGAGTCAGAATTCGGCTCAAAAATCACGCTCAGGAGTCAAATTTCCGACATTTCAGACATTTTGAAAACTGCAGGGGGTTTGGGCAAAATATGACCCATCGCCGTTTTCAGTAATTGGCATATTTTCGGTATAAAAAGTCGTAATTTGAAACTGAAAATAGGTGCAGAGAGTCAGAATTCGGCTCAAAAATCACGCTCAGGAGTCAAATTTCCGACATTTCAGACATTTTGAAAACTGCAGGGGGGTTTGGGCAAAATATGACCCATCGCCGTTTTCAGTAATTGGCATATTTTCGGTATAAAAAGTCGTAATTTGAAACTGAAAATAGGTGCAGAGAGTCAGAATTCGGCTCAAAAATCACGCTCAGGAGTCAAATTTCCGAAATTTCAGACATTTTGAAAACTGCAGGGGGGTTTGGGCAAAATATGACCCATCGCCGTTTTCAGTAATTGGCATATTTTCGGTATAAAAAGTCGTAATTTGAAACTGAAAATAGGTGCAGAGAGTCAGAATTCGGCTCAAAAATCACGCTCAGGAGTCAAATTTCCGAAATTTCAGACATTTTGAAAACTGCAGGGGGGTTTGGGCAAAATATGACCCATCGCTGTTTTCAGTAATTGGCATATTTTCGGTATAAAAAGTCGTAATTTGAAACTGAAAATATATGCAGAGAGTCAGAATTCGGCTCAGAAATCACGCTCAGGAGTCAAATTTCCGACATTTCAGACATTTTGAAAACTGCAGGGGGGTTTGGGCAAAATATGACCCATCGCCGTTTTCAGTAATTGGCATATTTTCGGTATAAAAAGTCGTAATTTGAAACTGAAAATAGGTGCAGAGAGTCAGAATTCGGCTCAAAAATCACGCTCAGGAGTCAAATTTCCGACATTTCAGACATTTTGAAAACTGCAGGGGGTTTGGGCAAAATATGACCCATCGCCGTTTTCAGTAATTGGCATATTTTCGGTATAAAAAGTCGTAATTTGAAACTGAAAATAGGTGCAGAGAGTCAGAATTCGGCTCAAAAATCACGCTCAGGAGTCAAATTTCCGACATTTCAGACATTTTGAAAACTGCAGGGGGTTTGGGCAAAATATGACCCATCGCCGTTTTCAGTAATTGGCATATTTTCGGTATAAAAAGTCGTAATTTGAAACTGAAAATAGGTGCAGAGAGTCAGAATTCGGCTCAAAAATCACGCTCAGGAGTCAAATTTCCGACATTTCAGACATTTTGAAAACTGCAGGGGGTTTGGGCAAAATATGACCCATCGCCGTTTTCAGTAATTGGCATATTTTCGGTATAAAAAGTCGTAATTTGAAACTGAAAATAGGTGCAGAGAGTCAGAATTCGGCTCAAAAATCACGCTCAGGAGTCAAATTTCCGACATTTCAGACATTTTGAAAACTGCAGGGGGTTTGGGCAAAATATGACCCATCGCCGTTTTCAGTAATTGGCATATTTTCGGTATAAAAAGTCGTAATTTGAAACTGAAAATAGGTGCAGAGAGTCAGAATTCGGCTCAAAAATCACGCTCAGGAGTCAAATTTCCGACATTTCAGACATTTTGAAAACTGCAGGGGGGTTTGGGCAAAATATGACCCATCGCCGTTTTCAGTAATTGGCATATTTTCGGTATAAAAAGTCGTAATTTGAAACTGAAAATAGGTGCAGAGAGTCAGAATTCGGCTCAAAAATCACGCTCAGGAGTCAAATTTCCGACATTTCAGACATTTTGAAAACTGCAGGGGGTTTGGGCAAAATATGACCCATCGCCGTTTTCAGTAATTGGCATATTTTCGGTATAAAAAGTCGTAATTTGAAACTGAAAATAGGTGCAGAGAGTCAGAATTCGGCTCAAAAATCACGCTCAGGAGTCAAATTTCCGACATTTCAGACATTTTGAAAACTGCAGGGGGGTTTGGGCAAAATATGACCCATCGCCGTTTTCAGTAATTGGCATATTTTCGGTATAAAAAGTCGTAATTTGAAACTGAAAATAGGTGCAGAGAGTCAGAATTCGGCTCAAAAATCACGCTCAGGAGTCAAATTTCCGACATTTCAGACATTTTGAAAACTGCAGGGGGTTTGGGCAAAATATGACCCATCGCCGTTTTCAGTAATTGGCATATTTTCGGTATAAAAAGTCGTAATTTGAAACTGAAAATAGGTGCAGAGAGTCAGAATTCGGCTCAAAAATCACGCTCAGGAGTCAAATTTCCGACATTTCAGACATTTTGAAAACTGCAGGGGGGTTTGGGCAAAATATGACCCATCGCCGTTTTCAGTAATTGGCATATTTTCGGTATAAAAAGTCGTAATTTGAAACTGAAAATAGGTGCAGAGAGTCAGAATTCGGCTCAAAAATCACGCTCAGGAGTCAAATTTCCGACATTTCAGACATTTTGAAAACTGCAGGGGGGTTTGGGCAAAATATGACCCATCGCCGTTTTCAGTAATTGGCATATTTTCGGTATAAAAAGTCGTAATTTGAAACTGAAAATAGGTGCAGAGAGTCAGAATTCGGCTCAAAAATCACGCTCAGGAGTCAAATTTCCGACATTTCAGACATTTTGAAAACTGCAGGGGGGTTTGGGCAAAATATGACCCATCGCCGTTTTCAGTAATTGGCATATTTTCGGTATAAAAAGTCGTAATTTGAAACTGAAAATAGGTGCAGAGAGTCAGAATTCGGCTCAAAAATCACGCTCAGGAGTCAAATTTCCGACATTTCAGACATTTTGAAAACTGCAGGGGGTTTGGGCAAAATATGACCCATCGCCGTTTTCAGTAATTGGCATATTTTCGGTATAAAAAGTCGTAATTTGAAACTGAAAATAGGTGCAGAGAGTCAGAATTCGGCTCAAAAATCACGCTCAGGAGTCAAATTTCCGACATTTCAGACATTTTGAAAACTGCAGGGGGGTTTGGGCAAAATATGACCCATCGCCGTTTTCAGTAATTGGCATATTTTCGGTATAAAAGTCGTAATTTGAAACTGAAAATAGGTGCAGAGAGTCAGAATTCGGCTCAAAAATCACGCTCAGGAGTCAAATTTCCGACATTTCAGACATTTTGAAAACTGCAGGGGGTTTGGGCAAAATATGACCCATCGCCGTTTTCAGTAATTGGCATATTTTCGGTATAAAAAGTCGTAATTTGAAACTGAAAATAGGTGCAGAGAGTCAGAATTCGGCTCAAAAATCACGCTCAGGAGTCAAATTTCCGACATTTCAGACATTTTGAAAACTGCAGGGGGGTTTGGGCAAAATATGACCCATCGCCGTTTTCAGTAATTGGCATATTTTCGGTATAAAAAGTCGTAATTTGAAACTGAAAATAGGTGCAGAGAGTCAGAATTCGGCTCAAAAATCACGCTCAGGAGTCAAATTTCCGACATTTCAGACATTTTGAAAACTGCAGGGGGTTTGGGCAAAATATGACCCATCGCCGTTTTCAGTAATTGGCATATTTTCGGTATAAAAAGTCGTAATTTGAAACTGAAAATAGGTGCAGAGAGTCAGAATTCGGCTCAAAAATCACGCTCAGGAGTCAAATTTCCGACATTTCAGACATTTTGAAAACTGCAGGGGGGTTTGGGCAAAATATGACCCATCGCCGTTTTCAGTAATTGGCATATTTTCGGTATAAAAAGTCGTAATTTGAAACTGAAAATAGGTGCAGAGAGTCAGAATTCGGCTCAAAAATCACGCTCAGGAGTCAAATTTCCGACATTTCAGACATTTTGAAAACTGCAGGGGGGTTTGGGCAAAATATGACCCATCGCCGTTTTCAGTAATTGGCATATTTTCGGTATAAAAAGTCGTAATTTGAAACTGAAAATAGGTGCAGAGAGTCAGAATTCGGCTCAAAAATCACGCTCAGGAGTCAAATTTCCGACATTTCAGACATTTTGAAAACTGCAGGGGGTTTGGGCAAAATATGACCCATCGCCGTTTTCAGTAATTGGCATATTTTCGGTATAAAAAGTCGTAATTTGAAACTGAAAATAGGTGCAGAGAGTCAGAATTCGGCTCAAAAATCACGCTCAGGAGTCAAATTTCCGACATTTCAGACATTTTGAAAACTGCAGGGGGTTTGGGCAAAATATGACCCATCGCCGTTTTCAGTAATTGGCATATTTTCGGTATAAAAAGTCGTAATTTGAAACTGAAAATAGGTGCAGAGAGTCAGAATTCGGCTCAAAAATCACGCTCAGGAGTCAAATTTCCGACATTTCAGACATTTTGAAAACTGCAGGGGGGTTTGGGCAAAATATGACCCATCGCCGTTTTCAGTAATTGGCATATTTTCGGTATAAAAAGTCGTAATTTGAAACTGAAAATAGGTGCAGAGAGTCAGAATTCGGCTCAAAAATCACGCTCAGGAGTCAAATTTCCGACATTTCAGACATTTTGAAAACTGCAGGGGGTTTGGGCAAAATATGACCCATCGCCGTTTTCAGTAATTGGCATATTTTCGGTATAAAAAGTCGTAATTTGAAACTGAAAATAGGTGCAGAGAGTCAGAATTCGGCTCAAAAATCACGCTCAGGAGTCAAATTTCCGACATTTCAGACATTTTGAAAACTGCAGGGGGGTTTGGGCAAAATATGACCCATCGCCGTTTTCAGTAATTGGCATATTTTCGGTAAAAAGGTCGTAATTTGAAACTGAAAATAGGTGCAGAGAGTCAGAATTCGGATCAAAAATCACGCTCAGGAGTCAAATTTCCGACATTTCAGACATTTTGAAAACTGCAGGGGGTTTGGGCAAATAATGACCCATCGCCGTTTTCAGTAATTGGCATATTTTTGGTATAAAAAGTCTTAATTTGAAACTGAAAATAGGTGCAGAGAGTCAGAATTCGGCTCAAAAATCACGCTCAGGAGTCAAATTTCCGACATTTCAGACATTTTGAAAACTGCAGGGGGGTTTGGGCAAAATATGACCCATCGCCGTTTTCAGTAATTGGCATATTTTCGGTATAAAAAGTCGTAATTTGAAACTGAAAATAGGTGCAGAGAGTCAGAATTCGGCTCAAAAATCACGCTCAGGAGTCAAATTTCCGACATTTCAGACATTTTGAAAACTGCAGGGGGGTTTGGGCAAAATATGACCCATCGCCGTTTTCAGTAATTGGCATATTTTCGGTATAAAAAGTCGTAATTTGAAACTGAAAATAGGTGCAGAGAGTCAGAATTCGGCTCAAAAATCACGCTCAGGAGTCAAATTTCCGACATTTCAGACATTTTGAAAACTGCAGGGGGGTTTGGGCAAAATATGACCCATCGCCGTTTTCAGTAATTGGCATATTTTCGGTATAAAAAGTCGTAATTTGAAACTGAAAATAGGTGCAGAGAGTCAGAATTCGGCTCAAAAATCACGCTCAGGAGTCAAATTTCCGACATTTCAGACATTTTGAAAACTGCAGGGGGGTTTGGGCAAAATATGACCCATCGCCGTTTTCAGTAATTGGCATATTTTCGGTATAAAAAGTCGTAATTTGAAACTGAAAATAGGTGCAGAGAGTCAGAATTCGGCTCAAAAATCACGCTCAGGAGTCAAATTTCCGACATTTCAGACATTTTGAAAACTGCAGGGGGGTTTGGGCAAAATATGACCCATCGCCGTTTTCAGTAATTGGCATATTTTCGGTATAAAAAGTCGTAATTTGAAACTGAAAATAGGTGCAGAGAGTCAGAATTCGGCTCAAAAATCACGCTCAGGAGTCAAATTTCCGACATTTCAGACATTTTGAAAACTGCAGGGGGTTTGGGCAAAATATGACCCATCGCCGTTTTCAGTAATTGGCATATTTTCGGTATAAAAAGTCGTAATTTGAAACTGAAAATAGGTGCAGAGAGTCAGAATTCGGCTCAAAAATCACGCTCAGGAGTCAAATTTCCGACATTTCAGACATTTTGAAAACTGCAGGGGGTTTGGGCAAAATATGACCCATCGCCGTTTTCAGTAATTGGCATATTTTCGGTATAAAAAGTCGTAATTTGAAACTGAAAATAGGTGCAGAGAGTCAGAATTCGGCTCAAAAATCACGCTCAGGAGTCAAATTTCCGACATTTCAGACATTTTGAAAACTGCAGGGGGTTTGGGCAAAATATGACCCATCGCCGTTTTCAGTAATTGGCATATTTTCGGTATAAAAAGTCGTAATTTGAAACTGAAAATAGGTGCAGAGAGTCAGAATTCGGCTCAAAAATCACGCTCAGGAGTCAAATTTCCGACATTTCAGACATTTTGAAAACTGCAGGGGGGTTTGGGCAAAATATGACCCATCGCCGTTTTCAGTAATTGGCATATTTTCGGTATAAAAAGTCGTAATTTGAAACTGAAAATAGGTGCAGAGAGTCAGAATTCGGCTCAAAAATCACGCTCAGGAGTCAAATTTCCGACATTTCAGACATTTTGAAAACTGCAGGGGGTTTGGGCAAAATATGACCCATCGCCGTTTTCAGTAATTGGCATATTTTCGGTATAAAAAGTCGTAATTTGAAACTGAAAATAGGTGCAGAGAGTCAGAATTCGGCTCAAAAATCACGCTCAGGAGTCAAATTTCCGACATTTCAGACATTTTGAAAACTGCAGGGGGGTTTGGGCAAAATATGACCCATCGCCGTTTTCAGTAATTGGCATATTTTCGGTATAAAAAGTCGTAATTTGAAACTGAAAATAGGTGCAGAGAGTCAGAATTCGGCTCAAAAATCACGCTCAGGAGTCAAATTTCCGACATTTCAGACATTTTGAAAACTGCAGGGGGGTTTGGGCAAAATATGACCCATCGCCGTTTTCAGTAATTGGCATATTTTCGGTATAAAAAGTCGTAATTTGAAACTGAAAATAGGTGCAGAGAGTCAGAATTCGGCTCAAAAATCACGCTCAGGAGTCAAATTTCCGACATTTCAGACATTTTGAAAACTGCAGGGGGGTTTGGGCAAAATATGACCCATCGCCGTTTTCAGTAATTGGCATATTTTCGGTATAAAAAGTCGTAATTTGAAACTGAAAATAGGTGCAGAGAGTCAGAATTCGGCTCAAAAATCACGCTCAGGAGTCAAATTTCCGACATTTCAGACATTTTGAAAACTGCAGGGGGGTTTGGGCAAAATATGACCCATCGCCGTTTTCAGTAATTGGCATATTTTCGGTATAAAAAGTCGTAATTTGAAACTGAAAATAGGTGCAGAGAGTCAGAATTCGGCTCAAAAATCACGCTCAGGAGTCAAATTTCCGACATTTCAGACATTTTGAAAACTGCAGGGGGTTTGGGCAAAATATGACCCATCGCCGTTTTCAGTAATTGGCATATTTTCGGTATAAAAAGTCGTAATTTGAAACTGAAAATAGGTGCAGAGAGTCAGAATTCGGCTCAAAAATCACGCTCAGGAGTCAAATTTCCGACATTTCAGACATTTTGAAAACTGCAGGGGGGTTTGGCCAAAATATGACCCATCGCCGTTTTCAGTAATTGGCATATTTTCGGGGGTAAAAAGTCGTAATTTGAAACTGAAAATAGGTGCAGAGAGTCAGAATTCGGCTCAAAAATCACGCTCAGGAGTCAAATTTCAGACATTTCAGACATTTTGAAAACTGCAGGGGGGTTTGGGCAAAATATGACCCATCGCCGTTTTCAGTAATTGGCATATTTTCGGTATAAAAAGTCGTAATTTGAAACTGAAAATAGGTGCAGAGAGTCAGAATTCGGCTCAAAAATCACGCTCAGGAGTCAAATTTCCGACATTTCAGACATTTTGAAAACTGCAGGGGGGTTTGGGCAAAATATGACCCATCGCCGTTTTCAGTAATTGGCATATTTTCGGTATAAAAAGTCGTAATTTGAAACTGAAAATAGGTGCAGAGAGTCAGAATTCGGCTCAAAAATCACGCTCAGGAGTCAAATTTCCGACATTTCAGACATTTTGAAAACTGCAGGGGGGTTTGGGCAAAATATGACCCATCGCCGTTTTCAGTAATTGGCATATTTTCGGTATAAAACTCGTAATTTGAAACTGAAAATAGGTGCAGAGAGTCAGAATTCGGCTCAAAAATCACGCTCAGGAGTCAAATTTCCGACATTTCAGACATTTTGAAAACTGCAGGGGGCTTTGGGCAAAATATGACCCATCGCCGTTTTCAGTAATTGGCATATTTTCGGTATAAAAAGTCGTAATTTGAAACTGAAAATAGGTGCAGAGAGTCAGAATTCGGCTCAAAAATCACGCTCAGGAGTCAAATTTCCGAAATTTCAGACAATTTGAAAACTGCAGGGGGGTTTGGGCAAAATATGACCCATCGCCGTTTTCAGTAATTGGCATATTTTCGGTATAAAAAGTCGTAATTTGAAACTGAAAATAGGTGCAGAGAGTCAGAATTCGGCTCAAAAATCACGCTCAGGAGTCAAATTTCCGACATTTCAGACATTTTGAAAACTGCAGGGGGTTTGGGCAAAATATGACCCATCGCCGTTTTCAGTAATTGGCATATTTTCGGTATAAAAAGTCGTAATTTGAAACTGAAAATAGGTGCAGAGAGTCAGAATTCGGCTCAAAAATCACGCTCAGGAGTCAAATTTCCGACATTTCAGACATTTTGAAAACTGCAGGGGGGTTTGGGCAAAATATGACCCATCGCCGTTTTCAGTAATTGGCATATTTTCGGTATAAAAAGTCGTAATTTGAAACTGAAAATAGGTGCAGAGAGTCAGAATTCGGCTCAAAAATCACGCTCAGGAGTCAAATTTCCGACATTTCAGACATTTTGAAAACTGCAGGGGGTTTGGGCAAAATATGACCCATCGCCGTTTTCAGTAATTGGCATATTTTCGGTATAAAAAGTCGTAATTTGAAACTGAAAATAGGTGCAGAGAGTCAGAATTCGGCTCAAAAATCACGCTCAGGAGTCAAATTTCCGACATTTCAGACATTTTGAAAACTGCAGGGGGGTTTGGGCAAAATATGACCCATCGCCGTTTTCAGTAATTGGCATATTTTCGGTATAAAAAGTCGTAATTTGAAACTGAAAATAGGTGCAGAGAGTCAGAATTCGGCTCAAAAATCACGCTCAGGAGTCAAATTTCCGACATTTCAGACATTTTGAAAACTGCAGGGGGTTTGGGCAAAATATGACCCATCGCCGTTTTCAGTAATTGGCATATTTTCGGTATAAAAAGTCGTAATTTGAAACTGAAAATAGGTGCAGAGAGTCAGAATTCGGCTCAAAAATCACGCTCAGGAGTCAAATTTCCGACATTTCAGACATTTTGAAAACTGCAGGGGGTTTGGGCAAAATATGACCCATCGCCGTTTTCAGTAATTGGCATATTTTCGGTATAAAAAGTCGTAATTTGAAACTGAAAATAGGTGCAGAGAGTCAGAATTCGGCTCAAAAATCACGCTCAGGAGTCAAATTTCCGACATTTCAGACATTTTGAAAACTGCAGGGGGGTTTGGGCAAAATATGACCCATCGCCGTTTTCAGTAATTGGCATATTTTCGGTATAAAAAGTCGTAATTTGAAACTGAAAATAGGTGCAGAGAGTCAGAATTCGGCTCAAAAATCACGCTCAGGAGTCAAATTTCCGACATTTCAGACATTTTGAAAACTGCAGGGGGGTTTGGGCAAAATATGACCCATCGCCGTTTTCAGTAATTGGCATATTTTCGGTATAAAAAGTCGTAATTTGAAACTGAAAATAGGTGCAGAGAGTCAGAATTCGGCTCAAAAATCACGCTCAGGAGTCAAATTTCCGACATTTCAGACATTTTGAAACTGCAGGGGGGTTTGGGCAAAATATGACCCATCGCCGTTTTCAGTAATTGGCATATTTTCGGTATAAAAAGTCGTAATTTGAAACTGAAAATAGGTGCAGAGAGTCAGAATTCGGCTCAAAAATCACGCTCAGGAGTCAAATTTCCGACATTTCAGACATTTTGAAAACTGCAGGGGGGTTTGGGCAAAATATGACCCATCGCCGTTTTCAGTAATTGGCATATTTTCGGTATAAAAAGTCGTAATTTGAAACTGAAAATAGGTGCAGAGAGTCAGAATTCGGCTCAAAAATCACGCTCAGGAGTCAAATTTCCGACATTTCAGACATTTTGAAAACTGCAGGGGGGTTTGGGCAAAATATGACCCATCGCCGTTTTCAGTAATTGGCATATTTTCGGTATAAAAAGTCGTAATTTGAAACTGAAAATAGGTGCAGAGAGTCAGAATTCGGCTCAAAAATCACGCTCAGGAGTCAAATTTCCGACATTTCAGACATTTTGAAAACTGCAGGGGGGTTTGGGCAAAATATGACCCATCGCCGTTTTCAGTAATTGGCATATTTTCGGTATAAAAAGTCGTAATTTGAAACTGAAAATAGGTGCAGAGAGTCAGAATTCGGCTCAAAAATCACGCTCAGGAGTCAAATTTCCGACATTTCAGACATTTTGAAAACTGCAGGGGGGTTTGGGCAAAATATGACCCATCGCCGTTTTCAGTAATTGGCATATTTTCGGTATAAAAAGTCGTAATTTGAAACTGAAAATAGGTGCAGAGAGTCAGAATTCGGCTCAAAAATCACGCTCAGGAGTCAAATTTCCGACATTTCAGACATTTTGAAAACTGCAGGGGGTTTGGGCAAAATATGACCCATCGCCGTTTTCAGTAATTGGCATATTTTCGGTATAAAAAGTCGTAATTTGAAACTGAAAATAGGTGCAGAGAGTCAGAATTCGGCTCAAAAATCACGCTCAGGAGTCAAATTTCCGACATTTCAGACATTTTGAAAACTGCAGGGGGGTTTTTGGGCAAAATATGACCCATCGCCGTTTTCAGTAATTGGCATATTTTCGGTATAAAAAGTCGTAATTTGAAACTGAAAATAGGTGCAGAGAGTCAGAATTCGGCTCAAAAATCACGCTCAGGAGTCAAATTTCCGACATTTCAGACATTTTGAAAACTGCAGGGGGGTTTGGGCAAAATATGACCCATCGCCGTTTTCAGTAATTGGCATATTTTCGGTATAAAAAGTCGTAATTTGAAACTGAAAATAGGTGCAGAGAGTCAGAATTCGGCTCAAAAATCACGCTCAGGAGTCAAATTTCCGACATTTCAGACATTTTGAAAACTGCAGGGGGGTTTGGGCAAAATATGACCCATCGCCGTTTTCAGTAATTGGCATATTTTCGGTATAAAAAGTCGTAATTTGAAACTGAAAATAGGTGCAGAGAGTCAGAATTCGGCTCAAAAATCACGCTCAGGAGTCAAATTTCCGACATTTCAGACATTTTGAAAACTGCAGGGGGGTTTGGGCAAAATATGACCCATCGCCGTTTTCAGTAATTGGCATATTTTCGGTATAAAAAGTCGTAATTTGAAACTGAAAATAGGTGCAGAGAGTCAGAATTCGGCTCAAAAATCACGCTCAGGAGTCAAATTTCCGACATTTCAGACATTTTGAAAACTGCAGGGGGTTTGGGCAAAATATGACCCATCGCCGTTTTCAGTAATTGGCATATTTTCGGTATAAAAAGTCGTAATTTGAAACTGAAAATAGGTGCAGAGAGTCAGAATTCGGCTCAAAAATCACGCTCAGGAGTCAAATTTCCGACATTTCAGACATTTTGAAAACTGCAGGGGGGTTTGGGCAAAATATGACCCATCGCCGTTTTCAGTAATTGGCATATTTTCGGTATAAAAAGTCGTAATTTGAAACTGAAAATAGGTGCAGAGAGTCAGAATTCGGCTCAAAAATCACGCTCAGGAGTCAAATTTCCGACATTTCAGACATTTTGAAAACTGCAGGGGGTTTGGGCAAAATATGACCCATCGCCGTTTTCAGTAATTGGCATATTTTCGGTATAAAAAGTCGTAATTTGAAACTGAAAATAGGTGCAGAGAGTCAGAATTCGGCTCAAAAATCACGCTCAGGAGTCAAATTTCCGACATTTCAGACATTTTGAAAACTGCAGGGGGTTTGGGCAAAATATGACCCATCGCCGTTTTCAGTAATTGGCATATTTTCGGTATAAAAAGTCGTAATTTGAAACTGAAAATAGGTGCAGAGAGTCAGAATTCGGCTCAAAAATCACGCTCAGGAGTCAAATTTCCGACATTTCAGACATTTTGAAAACTGCAGGGGGGTTTGGGCAAAATATGACCCATCGCCGTTTTCAGTAATTGGCATATTTTCGGTATAAAAAGTCGTAATTTGAAACTGAAAATAGGTGCAGAGAGTCAGAATTCGGCTCAAAAATCACGCTCAGGAGTCAAATTTCCGACATTTCAGACATTTTGAAAACTGCAGGGGGGTTTGGGCAAAATATGACCCATCGCCGTTTTCAGTAATTGGCATATTTTCGGTATAAAAAGTCGTAATTTGAAACTGAAAATAGGTGCAGAGAGTCAGAATTCGGCTCAAAAATCACGCTCAGGAGTCAAATTTCCGACATTTCAGACATTTTGAAAACTGCAGGGGGGTTTGGGCAAAATATGACCCATCGCCGTTTTCAGTAATTGGCATATTTTCGGTATAAAAAGTCGTAATTTGAAACTGAAAATAGGTGCAGAGAGTCAGAATTCGGCTCAAAAATCACGCTCAGGAGTCAAATTTCCGACATTTCAGACATTTTGAAAACTGCAGGGGGGTTTGGGCAAAATATGACCCATCGCCGTTTTCAGTAATTGGCATATTTTCGGTATAAAAAGTCGTAATTTGAAACTGAAAATAGGTGCAGAGAGTCAGAATTCGGCTCAAAAATCACGCTCAGGAGTCAAATTTCCGACATTTCAGACATTTTGAAAACTGCAGGGGGTTTGGGCAAAATATGACCCATCGCCGTTTTCAGTAATTGGCATATTTTCGGTATAAAAAGTCGTAATTTGAAACTGAAAATAGGTGCAGAGAGTCAGAATTCGGCTCAAAAATCACGCTCAGGAGTCAAATTTCCGACATTTCAGACATTTTGAAAACTGCAGGGGGTTTGGGCAAAATATGACCCATCGCCGTTTTCAGTAATTGGCATATTTTCGGTATAAAAAGTCGTAATTTGAAACTGAAAATAGGTGCAGAGAGTCAGAATTCGGCTCAAAAATCACGCTCAGGAGTCAAATTTCCGACATTTCAGACATTTTGAAAACTGCAGGGGGGTTTGGGCAAAATATGACCCATCGCCGTTTTCAGTAATTGGCATATTTTCGGTATAAAAAGTCGTAATTTGAAACTGAAAATAGGTGCAGAGAGTCAGAATTCGGCTCAAAAATCACGCTCAGGAGTCAAATTTCCGACATTTCAGACATTTTGAAAACTGCAGGGGGTTTGGGCAAAATATGACCCATCGCCGTTTTCAGTAATTGGCATATTTTCGGTATAAAAAGTCGTAATTTGAAACTGAAAATAGGTGCAGAGAGTCAGAATTCGGCTCAAAAATCACGCTCAGGAGTCAAATTTCCGACATTTCAGACATTTTGAAAACTGCAGGGGGGTTTGGGCAAAATATGACCCATCGCCGTTTTCAGTAATTGGCATATTTTCGGTATAAAAAGTCGTAATTTGAAACTGAAAATAGGTGCAGAGAGTCAGAATTCGGCTCAAAAATCACGCTCAGGAGTCAAATTTCCGACATTTCAGACATTTTGAAAACTGCAGGGGGTTTGGGCAAAATATGACCCATCGCCGTTTTCAGTAATTGGCATATTTTCGGTATAAAAAGTCGTAATTTGAAACTGAAAATAGGTGCAGAGAGTCAGAATTCGGCTCAAAAATCACGCTCAGGAGTCAAATTTCCGACATTTCAGACATTTTGAAAACTGCAGGGGGTTTGGGCAAAATATGACCCATCGCCGTTTTCAGTAATTGGCATATTTTCGGTATAAAAAGTCGTAATTTGAAACTGAAAATAGGTGCAGAGAGTCAGAATTCGGCTCAAAAATCACGCTCAGGAGTCAAATTTCCGACATTTCAGACATTTTGAAAACTGCAGGGGGTTTGGGCAAAATATGACCCATCGCCGTTTTCAGTAATTGGCATATTTTCGGTATAAAAAGTCGTAATTTGAAACTGAAAATAGGTGCAGAGAGTCAGAATTCGGCTCAAAAATCACGCTCAGGAGTCAAATTTCCGACATTTCAGACATTTTGAAAACTGCAGGGGGGTTTGGGCAAAATATGACCCATCGCCGTTTTCAGTAATTGGCATATTTTCGGTATAAAAAGTCGTAATTTGAAACTGAAAATAGGTGCAGAGAGTCAGAATTCGGCTCAAAAATCACGCTCAGGAGTCAAATTTCCGACATTTCAGACATTTTGAAAACTGCAGGGGGGTTTGGGCAAAATATGACCCATCGCCGTTTTCAGTAATTGGCATATTTTCGGTATAAAAAGTCGTAATTTGAAACTGAAAATAGGTGCAGAGAGTCAGAATTCGGCTCAAAAATCACGCTCAGGAGTCAAATTTCCGACATTTCAGACATTTTGAAAACTGCAGGGGGGTTTGGGCAAAATATGACCCATCGCCGTTTTCAGTAATTGGCATATTTTCGGTATAAAAAGTCGTAATTTGAAACTGAAAATAGGTGCAGAGAGTCAGAATTCGGCTCAAAAATCACGCTCAGGAGTCAAATTTCCGACATTTCAGACATTTTGAAAACTGCAGGGGGGTTTGGGCAAAATATGACCCATCGCCGTTTTCAGTAATTGGCATATTTTCGGTATAAAAAGTCGTAATTTGAAACTGAAAATAGGTGCAGAGAGTCAGAATTCGGCTCAAAAATCACGCTCAGGAGTCAAATTTCCGACATTTCAGACATTTTGAAAACTGCAGGGGGGTTTGGGCAAAATATGACCCATCGCCGTTTTCAGTGTGATTTTTGAGCCGAATTCTGACTCTCTGCACCTATTTTCAGTTTCAAATTACGACTTTTTATACCGAAAATATGCCAATTACTGAAAACGGCGATGGGTCATATTTTGCCCAAACCCCCCTGCAGTTTTCAAAATGTCTGAAATGTCGGAAATTTGACTCCTGAGCGTGATTTTTGAGCCGAATTCTGACTCTCTGCACCTATTTTCAGTTTCAAATTACGACTTTTTATACCGAAAATATGCCAATTACTGAAAACGGCGATGGGTCATATTTTGCCCAAACCCCCCTGCAGTTTTCAAAATGTCTGAAATGTCGGAAATTTGACTCCTGAGCGTGATTTTTGAGCCGAATTCTGACTCTCTGCACCTATTTTCAGTTTCAAATTACGACTTTTTATACCGAAAATATGCCAATTACTGAAAACGGCGATGGGTCATATTTTGCCCAAACCCCCCTGCAGTTTTCAAAATGTCTGAAATGTCTGAAATTTGACTCCTGAGCGTGATTTTTTGAGCCGAATTCTGACTCTCTGCACCTATTTTCAGTTTCAAATTACGACTTTTATACCGAAAATATGCCAATTACTGAAAACGGCGATGGGTCATATTTTGCCCAAACCCCCCTGCAGTTTTCAAAATGTCTGAAATGTCGGAAATTTGACTCCTGAGCGTGATTTTTGAACCGAATTCTGACTCTCTGCACCTATTTTCAGTTTCAAATTACGACTTTTTATACCGAAAATATGCCAATTACTGAAAACGGCGATGGGTCATATTTTGCCCAAACCCCCCTGCAGTTTTCAAAATGTCTGAAATGTCGGAAATTTGACTCCTGAGCGTGATTTTTGAGCCGAATTCTGACTCTCTGCACCTATTTTCAGTTTCAAATTACGACTTTTTATACCGAAAATATGCCAATTACTGAAAACGGCGATGGGTCATATTTTGCCCAAACCCCCCTGCAGTTTTCAAAATGTCTGAAATGTCGGAAATTTGACTCCTGAGCGTGATTTTTGAGCCGAATTCTGACTCTCTGCACCTATTTTCAGTTTCAAATTACGACTTTTTATACCGAAAATATGCCAATTACTGAAAACGGCGATGGGTCATATTTGGCCAAACCCCCCTGCAGTTTTCAAAATGTCTGAAATGTCGGAAATTTGACTCCTGAGCGTGATTTTTGAGCCGAATTCTGACTCTCTGCACCTATTTTCAGTTTCAAATTACGACTTTTTATACCGAAAATATGCCAATTACTGAAAACGGCGATGGGTCATATTTTGCCCAAACCCCCCTGCAGTTTTCAAAATGTCTGAAATGTCGGAAATTTGACTCCTGAGCGTGATTTTTGAGCCGAATTCTGACTCTCTGCACCTATTTTCAGTTTCAAATTACGACTTTTTATACCGAAAATATGCCAATTACTGAAAACGGCGATGGGTCATATTTTGCCCAAACCCCCCTGCAGTTTTCAAAATGTCTGAAATGTCGGAAATTTGACTCCTGAGCGTGATTTTTGAGCCGAATTCTGACTCTCTGCACCTATTTTCAGTTTCAAATTACGACTTTTTATACCGAAAATATGCCAATTACTGAAAACGGCGATGGGTCATATTTTGCCCAAACCCCCCTGCAGTTTTCAAAATGTCTGAAATGTCGGAAATTTGACTCCTGAGCGTGATTTTTTAGCCGAATTCTGACTCTCTGCACCTATTTTCAGTTTCAAATTACGACTTTTTATACCGAAAATATGCCAATTACTGAAAACGGCGATGGGTCATATTTTGCCCAAACCCCCCTGCAGTTTTCAAAATGTCTGAAATGTCGGAAATTTGACTCCTGAGCGTGATTTTTGAGCCGAATTCTGACTCTCTGCACCTATTTTCAGTTTCAAATTACGACTTTTTATACCGAAAATATGCCAATTACTGAAAACGGCGATGGGTCATATTTTGCCCAAACCCCCCTGCAGTTTTCAAAATGTCTGAAATGTCGGAAATTTGACTCCTGAGCGTGATTTTTGAGCCGAATTCTGACTCTCTGCACCTATTTTCAGTTTCAAATTACGACTTTTTATACCGAAAATATGCCAATTACTGAAAACGGCGATGGGTCATATTTTGCCCAAACCCCCCTGCAGTTTTCAAAATGTCTGAAATGTCGGAAATTTGACTCCTGAGCGTGATTTTTGAGCCGAATTCTGACTCTCTGCACCTATTTTCAGTTTCAAATTACGACTTTTTATACCGAAAATATGCCAATTACTGAAAACGGCGATGGGTCATATTTTGCCCAAACCCCCCTGCAGTTTTCAAAATGTCTGAAATGTCGGAAATTTGACTCCTGAGCGTGATTTTTGAGCCGAATTCTGACTCTCTGCACCTATTTTCAGTTTCAAATTACGACTTTTTATACCGAAAATATGCCAATTACTGAAAACGGCGATGGGTCATATTTTGCCCAAACCCCCCTGCAGTTTTCAAAATGTTTGAGCCGAATTCTGACTCTCTGCACCTATTTTCAGTTTCAAATTACGACTTTTTATACCGAAAATATGCCAATTACTGAAAACGGCGATGGGTCATATTTTGCCCAAACCCCCCTGCAGTTTTCAAAATGTCTGAAATGTCGGAAATTTGACTCCTGAGCGTGATTTTTTGAGCCGAATTCTGACTCTCTGCACCTATTTTCAGTTTCAAATTACGACTTTTTATACCGAAAATATGCCAATTACTGAAAACGGCGATGGGTCATATTTTGCCCAAACCCCCCTGCAGTTTTCAAAATGTCTGAAATGTCGGAAATTTGACTCCTGAGCGTGATTTTTGAGCCGAATTCTGACTCTCTGCACCTATTTTCAGTTTCAAATTACGACTTTTTATACCGAAAATATGCCAATTACTGAAAACGGCGATGGGTCATATTTTGCCCAAACCCCCCTGCAGTTTTCAAAATGTCTGAAATGTCGGAAATTTGACTCCTGAGCGTGATTTTTGAGCCGAATTCTGACTCTCTGCACCTATTTTCAGTTTCAAATTACGACTTTTTATACCGAAAATATGCCAATTACTGAAAACGGCGATGGGTCATATTTTGCCCAAACCCCCCTGCAGTTTTCAAAATGTCTGAAATGTCGGAAATTTGACTCCTGAGCGTGATTTTTGAGCCGAATTCTGACTCTCTGCACCTATTTTCAGTTTCAAATTACGACTTTTTATACCGAAAATATGCCAATTACTGAAAACGGCGATGGGTCATATTTTGCCCAAACCCCCCTGCAGTTTTCAAAATGTCTGAAATGTCGGAAATTTGACTCCTGAGCGTGATTTTTGAGCCGAATTCTGACTCTCTGCACCTATTTTCAGTTTCAAATTACGACTTTTTATACCGAAAATATGCCAATTACTGAAAACGGCGATGGGTCATATTTTGCCCAAACCCCCCTGCAGTTTTCAAAATGTCTGAAATGTCGGAAATTTGACTCCTGAGCGTGATTTTTGAGCCGAATTCTGACTCTCTGCACCTATTTTCAGTTTCAAATTACGACTTTTTATACCGAAAATATGCCAATTACTGAAAACGGCGATGGGTCATATTTTGCCCAAACCCCCCTGCAGTTTTCAAAATGTCTGAAATGTCGGAAATTTGACTCCTGAGCGTGATTTTTGAGCCGAATTCTGACTCTCTGCACCTATTTTCAGTTTCAAATTACGACTTTTTATACCGAAAATATGCCAATTACTGAAAACGGCGATGGGTCATATTTTGCCCAAACCCCCCTGCAGTTTTCAAAATGTCTGAAATGTCGGAAATTTGACTCCTGAGCGTGATTTTTGAGCCGAATTCTGACTCTCTGCACCTATTTTCAGTTTCAAATTACGACTTTTTATACCGAAAATATGCCAATTACTGAAAACGGCGATGGGTCATATTTTGCCCAAACCCCCCTGCAGTTTTCAAAATGTCTGAAATGTCGGAAATTTGACTCCTGAGCGTGATTTTTGAGCCGAATTCTGACTCTCTGCACCTATTTTCAGTTTCAAATTACGACTTTTTATACCGAAAATATGCCAATTACTGAAAACGGCGATGGGTCATATTTTGCCCAAACCCCCCTGCAGTTTTCAAAATGTCTGAAATGTCGGAAATTTGACTCCTGAGCGTGATTTTTGATCCGAATTCTGACTCTCTGCACCTATTTTCAGTTTCAAATTACGACTTTTTATACCGAAAATATGCCAATTACTGAAAACGGCGATGGGTCATATTTTGCCCAAACCCCCCTGCAGTTTTCAAAATGTCTGAAATGTCGGAAATTTGACTCCTGAGCGTGATTTTTGAGCCGAATTCTGACTCTCTGCACCTATTTTCAGTTTCAAATTACGACTTTTTATACCGAAAATATGCCAATTACTGAAAACGGCGATGGGTCATATTTTGCCCAAACCCCCCTGCAGTTTTCAAAATGTCTGAAATGTCGGAAATTTGACTCCTGAGCGTGATTTTTGAGCCGAATTCTGACTCTCTGCACCTATTTTCAGTTTCAAATTACGACTTTTTATACCGAAAATATGCCAATTACTGAAAACGGCGATGGGTCATATTTTGCCCAAACCCCCCTGCAGTTTTCAAAATGTCTGAAATGTCGGAAATTTGACTCCTGAGCGTGATTTTTGAGCCGAATTCTGACTCTCTGCACCTATTTTCAGTTTCAAATTACGACTTTTTATACCGAAAATATGCCAATTACTGAAAACGGCGATGGGTCATATTTTGCCCAAACCCCCCTGCAGTTTTCAAAATGTCTGAAATGTCGGAAATTTGACTCCTGAGCGTGATTTTTGAGCCGAATTCTGACTCTCTGCACCTATTTTCAGTTTCAAATTACGACTTTTTATACCGAAAATATGCCAATTACTGAAAACGGCGATGGGTCATATTTTGCCCAAACCCCCCTGCAGTTTTCAAAATGTCTGAAATGTCGGAAATTTGACTCCTGAGCGTGATTTTTTAGCCGAATTCTGACTCTCTGCACCTATTTTCAGTTTCAAATTACGACTTTTTATACCGAAAATATGCCAATTACTGAAAACGGCGATGGGTCATATTTTGCCCAAACCCCCCTGCAGTTTTCAAAATGTCTGAAATGTCGGAAATTTGACTCCTGAGCGTGATTTTTGAGCCGAATTCTGACTCTCTGCACCTATTTTCAGTTTCAAATTACGACTTTTTATACCGAAAATATGCCAATTACTGAAAACGGCGATGGGTCATATTTTGCCCAAACCCCCCTGCAGTTTTCAAAATGTCTGAAATGTCGGAAATTTGACTCCTGAGCGTGATTTTTGAGCCGAATTCTGACTCTCTGCACCTATTTTCAGTTTCAAATTACGACTTTTTATACCGAAAATATGCCAATTACTGAAAACGGCGATGGGTCATATTTTGCCCAACCCCCCTGCAGTTTTCAAAATGTCTGAAATGTCGGAAATTTGACTCCTGAGCGTGATTTTTGAGCCGAATTCTGACTCTCTGCACCTATTTTCAGTTTCAAATTACGACTTTTTATACCGAAAATATGCCAATTACTGAAAACGGCGATGGGTCATATTTTGCCCAAACCCCCCTGCAGTTTTCAAAATGTCTGAAATGTCGGAAATTTGACTCCTGAGCGTGATTTTTGAGCCGAATTCTGACTCTCTGCACCTATTTTCAGTTTCAAATTACGACTTTTTATACCGAAAATATGCCAATTACTGAAAACGGCGATGGGTCATATTTTGCCCAAACCCCCCTGCAGTTTTCAAAATGTCTGAAATGTCGGAAATTTGACTCCTGAGCGTGATTTTTTATCCGAATTCTGACTCTCTGCACCTATTTTCAGTTTCAAATTACGACTTTTTATACCGAAAATATGCCAATTACTGAAAACGGCGATGGGTCATATTTTGCCCAAACCCCCCTGCAGTTTTCAAAATGTCTGAAATGTCGGAAATTTGACTCCTGAGCGTGATTTTTGAGCCGAATTCTGACTCTCTGCACCTATTTTCAGTTTCAAATTACGACTTTTTATACCGAAAATATGCCAATTACTGAAAACGGCGATGGGTCATATTTTGCCCAAACCCCCCTGCAGTTTTCAAAATGTCTGAAATGTCGGAAATTTGACTCCTGAGCGTGATTTTTGAGCCGAATTCTGACTCTCTGCACCTATTTTCAGTTTCAAATTACGACTTTTTATACCGAAAATATGCCAATTACTGAAAACGGCGAATGGTCATATTTTGCCCAAACCCCCCTGCAGTTTTCAAAATGTCTGAAATGTCGGAAATTTGACTCCTGAGCGTGATTTTTGAGCCGAATTCTGACTCTCTGCACCTATTTTCAGTTTCAAATTACGACTTTTTATACCGAAAATATGCCAATTACTGAAAACGGCGATGGGTCATATTTTGCCTAAACCCCCTGCAGTTTTCAAAATGTCTGAAATGTCTGAAATTTGACTCCTGAGCGTGATTTTTGAGCCGAATTCTGACTCTCTGCACCTATTTTCAGTTTCAAATTACGACTTTTTATACCGAAAATATGCCAATTACTGAAAACGGCGATGGGTCATATTTTGCCCAAACCCCCCTGCAGTTTTCAAAATGTCTGAAATGTCGGAAATTTGACTCCTGAGCGTGATTTTTGAGCCGAATTCTGACTCTCTGCACCTATTTTCAGTTTCAAATTACGACTTTTTATACCGAAAATATGCCAATTACTGAAAACGGCGATGGGTCATATTTTGCCCAAACCCCCCTGCAGTTTTCAAAATGTCTGAAATGTCGGAAATTTGACTCCTGAGCGTGATTTTTGAGCCGAATTCTGACTCTCTGCACCTATTTTCAGTTTCAAATTACGACTTTTTATACCGAAAATATGCCAATTACTGAAAACGGCGATGGGTCATATTTTGCCCAAACCCCCCTGCAGTTTTCAAAATGTCTGAAATGTCGGAAATTTGACTCCTGAGCGTGATTTTTGGGCCGAATTCTGACTCTCTGCACCTATTTTCAATTTCAAATTACGACTTTTTATACCGAAAATATTCCAATTACTGAAAACGGCGGTGGGTCATATTTTGCCCAAACCCCCCTGCAGTTTTCAAAGTGTCTGAAATTTCGAAAATTTAACTCCTGAGCGTGATTTTTGAGCCGAATTCTGACTCTCTGCACCAATTTTCAGTTTCAAATTACGAATTTTTATACCGAAAATATGCCAATTACTGAAAACGGCGATGGGTCATATTTTGCCCAAACCCCCCTGCAGTTTTCAAAATGTCTGAAATGTCGGAAATTTGACTCCTGAGCGTGATTTTTGAGCCGAATTCTGACTCTCTGCACTTATTTTCAGTTTCAAATTACGACTTTTTATACCGAAAATATGCCAATTACTGAAAACGGCGATGGAAAATGTCTGAAATGTCGGAAATTTGACTCCTGAGCGTGATTTTTTATCCGAATTCTGACTCTCTGCACCTATTTTCAGTTTCAAATTACGACTTTTTATACCGAAAATATGCCAATTACTGAAAACGGCGATGGGTCATATTTTGCCCAAACCCCCCTGCAGTTTTCAAAATGTCTGAAATGTCTGAAATTTGACTCCTGAGCGTGATTTTTGAGCCGAATTCTGACTCTCTGCACCTATTTTCAGTTTCAAATTACGACTTTTTATACCGAAAATATGCCAATTACTGAAAACGGCGATGGGTCATATTTTGCCCAAACCCCCTGCAGTTTTCAAAATGTTTGAAATTTCGGAAATTTGACTCCTGAGCGTGATTTTTGAGCCGAATTCTGACTCTCTGCACCTATTTTCAGTTTCAAATTACGACTTTTTATACCGAAAATATGCCAATTACTGAAAACGGCGATGGGTCATATTTTGCCCAAACCCCCCTGCAGTTTTCAAAATGTCTGAAATGTCGGAAATTTGACTCCTGAGCGTGATTTTTGAGCCGAATTCTGACTCTCTGCACTTATTTTCAGTTTCAAGATACGACTTTTTACACCGAAAATATGCCAATTACTGAAAACGGCGATGGGTCATATTTTGCCCAAACCCCCCTGCAGTTTTCAAAATGTCTGAAATGTCGGAAATTTGACTCCTGAGCGTGATTTTTGAGCCGAATTCTGACTCTCTGCACCTATTTTCAGTTTCAAATTACGACTTTTTATACCGAAAATATGCCAATTACTGAAAACGGCGATGGGTCATATTTTGCCCAAACCCCCCTGCAGTTTTCAAAATGTCTGAAATGTCTGAAATTTGACTCCTGAGCGTGATTTTTGGGCCGAATTCTGACTCTCTGCACCTATTTTCAGTTTCAAATTACGACTTTTTATACCGAAAATATGCCAATTGCTGAAATCGGCGAATGGTCATATTTTGCCCAAACCCCCCTGCAGTTTTCAAAATGTCTGAAATGTCGGAAATTTGACTCCTGAGCGTGATTTTTGAGCCGAATTCTGACTCTCTGCACCTATTTTCAGTTTCAAATTACGACTTTTTATACCGAAAATATGCCAATTACTGAAAACGGCGATGGTCATATTTTGCCCAAACCCCCCTGCAGTTTTCAAAATGTCTGAAATGTCGGAAATTTGACTCCTGAGCGTGATTTTTGAGCCGAATTCTGACTCTCTGCACCTATTTTCAGTTTCAAATTACGACTTTTTATACCGAAAATATGCCAATTACTGAAAACGGCGAATGGTCATATTTTGCCCAAACCCCCCTGCAGTTTTCAAAATGTCTGAAATGTCGGAAATTTGACTCCTGAGCGTGATTTTTGAGCCGAATTCTGACTCTCTGCACCTATTTTCAGTTTCAAATTACGACTTTTTATACCGAAAATATGCCAATTACTGAAAACGGCGATGGGTCATATTTTGCCCAAACCACCCTGCAGTTTTCAAAATGTTTGAAATTTCGGAAATTTGACTCCTGAGCGTGATTTTTTATCCGAATTCTGACTCTCTGCACCTATTTTCAGTTTCAAATTACGACTTTTTATACCGAAAATATGCCAATTACTGAAAACGGCGATGGGTCATATTTTGCCCAAACCCCCCTGCAGTTTTCAAAATGTCTGAAATGTCGGAAATTTGACTCCTGAGCGTGATTTTTGAGCCGAATTCTGACTCTCTGCACTTATTTTCAGTTTCAAGATACGACTTTTTACACCGAAAATATGCCAATTACTGAAAACGGCGAATGGTCATATTTTGCCCAAACCCCCCTGCAGTTTTCAAAATGTCTGAAATGTCGGAAATTTGACTCCTGAGCGTGATTTTTTATCCGAATTCTGACTCTCTGCACCTATTTTCAGTTTCAAATTACGACTTTTTATACCGAAAATATGCCAATTACTGAAAACGGCGATGGGTCATATTTTGCCCAAACCCCCCTGCAGTTTTCAAAATGTCTGAAATTTCGGAAATTTGACTCCTGAGCGTGATTTTTGAGCCGAATTCTGACTCTCTGCACCTATTTTCAGTTTCAAATTACGACTTTTTATACCGAAAATATGCCAATTACTGAAAACGGCGATGGGTCATATTTTGCCCAAACCCCCTGCAGTTTTCAAAATGTCTGAAATGTCGGAAATTTGACTCCTGAGCGTGATTTTTTATCCGAATTCTGACTCTCTGCACCTTTTTTCAGTTTCAAATTACGACTTTTTACACCGAAAATATGCCAATTACTGAAAACGGCGAATGGTCATATTTTGCCCAAACCCCCCTGCAGTTTTCAAAATGTCTGAAATGTCGGAAATTTGACTCCTGAGCGTGATTTTTGAGCCGAATTCTGACTCTCTGCACCTATTTTCAGTTTCAAATTACGACTTTTTATACCGAAAATATGCCAATTACTGAAAACGGCGATGGGTCATATTTTGCCCAAACCCCCCTGCAGTTTTCAAAATGTCTGAAATTTCGGAAATTTGACTCCTGAGCGTGATTTTTGAGCCGAATTCTGACTCTCTGCACCTATTTTCAGTTTCAAATTACGACTTTTTATACCGAAAATATGCCAATTACTGAAAACGGCGATGGGTCATATTTTGACCAAACCCCCCTGCAGTTTTCAAAATGTCTGAAATGTCGGAAATTTGACTCCTGAGCGTGATTTTTTATCCGAATTCTGACTCTCTGCACCTTTTTTCAGTTTCAAATTACGACTTTTTATACCGAAAATATGCCAATTACTGAAAACGGCGATTGGTCATATTTTGCCCAAACCCCCCTGCAGTTTTCAAAATGTCTGAAATGTCTGAAATTTGACTCCTGAGCGTGATTTTTTAGCCGAATTCTGACTCTCTGCACTTATTTTCAGTTTCAAATTACGACTTTTTATACCGAAAATATGCCAATTACTGAAAACGGCGATGGGTCATATTTTGCCCAAACCCCCCTGCAGTTTTCAAAATGTCTGAAATTTCGGAAATTTGACTCCTGAGCGTGATTTTTGAGCCGAATTCTGACTCTCTGCACCTATTTTCAGTTTCAAATTACGACTTTTTATACCGAAAATATGCCAATTACTGAAAACGGCGATGGGTCATATTTTGCCCAAACCCCCCTGCAGTTTTCAAAATGTCTGAAATGTCGGAAATTTGACTCCTGAGCGTGATTTTTGAGCCGAATTCTGACTCTCTGCACTTATTTTCAGTTTCAAGATACGAATTTTTATACCGAAAATATGCCAATTACTGAAAACGGCGATGGGTCATATTTTGCCCAAACCCCCCTGCAGTTTTCAAAATGTCTGGAATGTCTGAAATTTGACTCCAGAGCGTGATTTTTTAGCCGAATTCTGACTCTCTGCACTTATTTTCAGTTTCATGATACGACTTTTTACACCGAAAATATGCCAATTACTGGAATCGGCGAATGGTCATATTTTGCCCAAACCCCCCTGCAGTTTTCAAAATGTCTGAAATGTCGGAAATTTGACTCCTGAGCATGACTTTTTCTCCGAATTCTGACTCTCTGCACCTATTTTCAGTTTCAAATTACGACTTTTTATACCGAAAATATGCCAATTACTGAAAACGGCGATGGGTCATATTTTGCCCAAACCCCCCTGCAGTTTTCAAAATGTCTGAAATGTCTGAAATTTGACTCCTGAGCGTGATTTTTGAGCCGAATTCTGACTCTCTGCACCTATTTTCAGTTTCAAATTACGACTTTTTATACCGAAAATATGCCAATTACTGAAAACGGCGATGGGTCATATTTTGCCCAAACCCCCCTGCAGTTTTCAAAATGTTTGAAATTTCGGAAATTTGACTCCTGAGCGTGATTTTTGAGCCGAATTCTGACTCTCTGCACCTTTTTTCAGTTTCAAATTACGACTTTTTATACCGAAAATATGCCAATTACTGAAAACGGCGATGGGTCATATTTTGCCCAAACCCCCCTGCAGTTTTCAAAAT
>NW_025557622.1:45000-93325 GCF_020424385.1 Procambarus clarkii
AGATCTCGTAATAATTTTGCAAAAATAATGGCATTTACTATTTTTAAAAGATTATTAGCAAATTTACAGAAATGGTGCATTCGGAAGACAAAACCGTGGTAGACATGGTTGGAACAAGTTAGGTGAGAGGGTGGTGGAGGCCAAAACCATAATCATAATCATCTGTATCAAACCTTATTACAGGTAAAACCAGTAGGCAGTCTACTGTATTTTATCAAACCGTTATTAGTATAATAGATCTCGTAATAATTTTGCAAAAATAATGGCATTTACTATTTTTAAAAGATTATTAGCAAATTTACAGAAATGGTGCATTCGGAAGACAAAACCGTGGTAGACATGGTTGGAACAAGTTAGGTGAGAGGGTGGTGGAGGCCAAAACCATAATCATAATCATCTGTATCAAACCTTATTACAGGTAAAACCAGTAGGCAGTCTACTGTATTTTATCAAACCGTTATTAGTATAATAGATCTCGTAATAATTTTGCAAAAATAATGGCATTTACTATTTTTAAAAGATTATTAGCAAATTTACAGAAATGGTGCATTCGGAAGACAAAACCGTGGTAGACATGGTTGGAACAAGTTAGGTGAGAGGGTGGTGGAGGCCAAAACCATAATCATAATCATCTGTATCAAACCTTATTACAGGTAAAACCAGTAGGCAGTCTACTGTATTTTATCAAACCGTTATTAGTATAATAGATCTCGTAATAATTTTGCAAAAATAATGGCATTTACTATTTTTAAAAGATTATTAGCAAATTTACAGAAATGGTGCATTCGGAAGACAAAACCGTGGTAGACATGGTTGGAACAAGTTAGGTGAGAGGGTGGTGGAGGCCAAAACCATAATCATAATCATCTGTATCAAACCTTATTACAGGTAAAACCAGTAGGCAGTCTACTGTATTTTATCAAACCGTTATTAGTATAATAGATCTCGTAATAATTTTGCAAAAATAATGGCATTTACTATTTTTAAAAGATTATTAGCAAATTTACAGAAATGGTGCATTCGGAAGACAAAACCGTGGTAGACATGGTTGGAACAAGTTAGGTGAGAGGGTGGTGGAGGCCAAAACCATAATCATAATCATCTGTATCAAACCTTATTACAGGTAAAACCAGTAGGCAGTCTACTGTATTTTATCAAACCGTTATTAGTATAATAGATCTCGTAATAATTTTGCAAAAATAATGGCATTTACTATTTTTAAAAGATTATTAGCAAATTTACAGAAATGGTGCATTCGGAAGACAAAACCGTGGTAGACATGGTTGGAACAAGTTAGGTGAGAGGGTGGTGGAGGCCAAAACCATAATCATAATCATCTGTATCAAACCTTATTACAGGTAAAACCAGTAGGCAGTCTACTGTATTTTATCAAACCGTTATTAGTATAATAGATCTCGTAATAATTTTGCAAAAATAATGGCATTTACTATTTTTAAAAGATTATTAGCAAATTTACAGAAATGGTGCATTCGGAAGACAAAACCGTGGTAGACATGGTTGGAACAAGTTAGGTGAGAGGGTGGTGGAGGCCAAAACCATAATCATAATCATCTGTATCAAACCTTATTACAGGTAAAACCAGTAGGCAGTCTACTGTATTTTATCAAACCGTTATTAGTATAATAGATCTCGTAATAATTTTGCAAAAATAATGGCATTTACTATTTTTAAAAGATTATTAGCAAATTTACAGAAATGGTGCATTCGGAAGACAAAACCGTGGTAGACATGGTTGGAACAAGTTAGGTGAGAGGGTGGTGGAGGCCAAAACCATAATCATAATCATCTGTATCAAACCTTATTACAGGTAAAACCAGTAGGCAGTCTACTGTATTTTATCAAACCGTTATTAGTATAATAGATCTCGTAATAATTTTGCAAAAATAATGGCATTTACTATTTTTAAAAGATTATTAGCAAATTTACAGAAATGGTGCATTCGGAAGACAAAACCGTGGTAGACATGGTTGGAACAAGTTAGGTGAGAGGGTGGTGGAGGCCAAAACCATAATCATAATCATCTGTATCAAACCTTATTACAGGTAAAACCAGTAGGCAGTCTACTGTATTTATATCAAACCGTTATTAGTATAATAGATCTCGTAATAATTTTGCAAAAATAATGGCATTTACTATTTTTAAAAGATTATTAGCAAATTTACAGAAATGGTGCATTCGGAAGACAAAACCGTGGTAGACATGGTTGGAACAAGTTAGGTGAGAGGGTGGTGGAGGCCAAAACCATAATCATAATCATCTGTATCAAACCTTATTACAGGTAAAACCAGTAGGCAGTCTACTGTATTTTATCAAACCGTTATTAGTATAATAGATCTCGTAATAATTTTGCAAAAATAATGGCATTTACTATTTTTAAAAGATTATTAGCAAATTTACAGAAATGGTGCATTCGGAAGACAAAACCAATTTTTCACTTTTGACAATTGAGCACCTGCTACATCCAGATTCTAGGGAGGAAAGGAAGGACGATCTTACTGGATCCCATAGCCTCTCCGAGGCACAAACCAGGCTTTTACATAACCCCCCCCCCTGCACCCGAGCTTTTTAAAATAGTAAATGCCATTATTTTTGCAAAATTATTACGAGATCTATTATACTAATAACGGTAAATAAATAATAAATAGTAAATAAATCAAAATCAGTTACATTATTTTATCTTATTCATAGCATAAATGTTCTCGAAGATTACTAAAAAGAAATTGAATTAGACTACAGCAAATTGGCAAACTTTACCTTGTATCTGTTTCCACCGAGTTTGTTTGGGGCGTTCTTCAACATATCAGCAATACTTGTCTCAACATCTCTTTCAGTTGCATTAGTGTGGGTGTTGATACAGGCTTCTGGAAATTTATAAGAATTAATTAATATATATAATTATAATTCACTTTGCTATTCCCCATTCCACAGTCCTCTCGTCCTTCCCACTTCCCTGTCCCCACATCATCCCCACTATTCCCACTTCCCTGTCCCATCGTCCTCCTTACCATTTTCCCCTCCCCTGTCCTTCTTCCTCCCCCACCATCTCCCATTCACCTGTCCCTTTGTCCTCCCCAGCATTCCCCTGTCCCCACCATCCCCAACTCCCCAGTCCCCTCGTCCTCCCCACCATTACCCTCTCCTCTGTCCCCTCGTCTTCCCCACCATACCCCCCTCTCGTCCTCCCCACCATTCCAAACTACCTCATCCGATGCATTCTATAATGGTCTGATGCTTCCATCAGAAAATTGGGAACATCAAATGATCTGATATTCCCATCACTGAAAAATAAGAACAGCTAAAAAAATGAAATGAAAAAAATAAAAAAATAAACTATACTCATGAAATGAACAGTATGGTAAACAACACAGCTCAATTTCAATGCAATGTCACACAAAATTATTAAATCGAAATGAAAATAAATTGAAATCTATGAAAATTCAAATTATCAATACAATCGGAAATATTGAAATAATATCGCAACATAATATAGTGTGGGTTGCTCTTACGTGCAACAGACGGTGCTGTTTTTCAAAAAAGGCATGGTTTTACCTGTCACAAGTGTGGCATCTATACTTATACTCACGAAATGAACGGTATGGTAAACAACATAGCTCAATTGCAATGCAATGTCACAATAACATTTAATAACAATAATAACAATAACATTTAAATATACTTTAAGATATAATCTAGAAGAAAATAAGAACATTGAAACGGTTCATGAACTCGATTTCAATAAAGGACACTATGGGGAACTTTGAAAAACAGTTAATGAGTATAATTAGACAGACTTGTTGCTAGGCAGAGGAGTAAATAATGAGATATATGGCAAATTTTGCAAAATATACGGCACACAAACATTCATACCCAAACAAAGCAAAATGCTAGGTAAGAACAAAGCAGTTGGCCCGTAGGGGAAAGGAGATACCCACAAGACTGGAATACAAGTCATTAACAAGCACACAAGTACTACACTACACAACAACCGCACTACTACCAGAACTGGACGAATCACTACCAAAACAACACATTGCACATCACTACCAAAACAACACAACACAACACAAGCATTGGCAAAGAATTATAGACCAGTTGCACTAACATCCCACATAATAAAATTATTTGAGAGTGATCAGGAGTCAGATTACTAGTTTTATAGAGACCAATGACCTCCACAATCCAGGCCAACAAGGATTTAGAGCAGTTTCTATGATCGAGCCACTGAGATCTATAAAGAATTCTGATCAAGAAAGAGATCTAGGGGTGGTTTTAGATAGAAAACTATAACCTGAGGATCATATTAAGAACATTCTGCGAGGGGCCTATGCTACACTTTTTAACTTTAGAATTGCTTTTAAATACATAGGTCAAAAAGTTTTAAAAGTTTTAAAAGTTTTTTAAACCTCTCGTGTATCATGAGTGTGTTAAAGCATCAGATGGTGCATTCAGATGATGAATATTACCTAGTTCCTTCATCTGGGAAGAATGAACACATATTGGTGCATTCGGTGAATAAAACTAACTACTGTAGTTTAATTGATCAACAGACTGTATATCATATGCAGACTGTATGTGGATCTGCGGGCCACTCCAAACAACACCCTGGTGGACCAAGCTCCACCAGGGCTAAAGCACAAAGTGATATAGATGTGATAGAGAAACTAGGTCAAATGGAGGAGTAGGTCTGTATATTAAACAGCACCTGACGTGCACAGAGCTACTAAACTCAATGTGGTGGTAGAGTGGTGGGGGGGGGGGGGGGGAAACATTGCAGAAAAAAACAAAAATACAATTTGGTCAACAAAACAGCATTGTTTAAAATAGAAGACATGGGTTGTCATTTTGGGGGTAAGGTAGGTTACATTGAGTTAATTAGTTAGTACTTAGTTTTTATCTTAAACTGGTTGGGAGAGGTACAGTGTTGCTGTGCTGGTGAAAGAACACCTAAAGGTAAATTAAATAATGATTGCGAATCCACAAGAAGTTGACATAATATCGCTAGAGATCTGCAATCAGGATGATAAACTTTCCTTAAAGAATTTGACAAACACTTGCTGATAGGACATGAAGTAAATGAAATGTATGTCAAGTTTTGTGAAATATATGATAAAAGCACAACAAAATTTGTACCAAAGGAGAGATGCAGAACTAGGAAAAGGGGTTTGTTCAACAGAAATTGCGAGAGGGCCTGAGACCCAAACACACACAAATGGAATCAATATATAGCAAGAGGCCAAACCCCCAAACATACAAGCGATGCAAAGATGCGAGAAACAGCAGCAGCATTAAGGAGAGGGACTTAAGGACCATAAATAAAGTGTGAAAATAAACTCGAGTAAATTTTTTTAACTACTCTCGACAGTGAAGAAAAACAAATATTCAGACGATTTGTGTTAGAATCATTAATCTTACACTTTCGGTCATATTCAACAACACAAATACATACACACACATTCCTGTTGCTGTAGCAAGTGAAGAATTACACACACAGATCACAATAACGTGATGCATCAAATGAACAAATCCACAAGGGCCGTGACGAGGATTCGAACCTGCGTCCGGGAGCATCCCAGACACTGCCTTAATCGACTGAGCTACAACAGGGTAAAAGGGTTGAAACCGAAGTTCTACTGAACTTACTGGATCCCATAGCCTCTCCGAGGCACAAACCAGGCTTTTACACAACCCCCCCCCCCCTGCACCCGAGCTATGTCAACAGGCCGTTCTCCCTCTTCGCCCTTCCGAATGCACCATATCAGTAAATTTTTAATAATCTTTTAAAAATAGTAAATGCCACTATTTTTGCAAAATTATTACGAGATCTATTATTCTATAGAATAATGCATATAAATGCATATATGCATATAAATACAAAACATAAATACAAAACAAGTAAATGTAAATAATTTTACCTTGCACCTAGATCCACCAAGCCTGTATGGCGCGCGTTTCAGTACTTCGGAAATCTAGAACTATCTTGAATCTCTAATCTGCAATGAAACAATACATATTATTGCACTTACCAAAACATGGATGAATGTAGAAAATACAGAACTATTAGCTGAATATCAAATAAATGGATTTAATCTATTTCACACAGATAGATATATTACACCGTGTATATTAGGTAATACCTAACATACACGCCTCCACACACACTACATTTGAAATGTAGTCTCAAAAAGACTACATTTCAACAGCAAAGATTACTCCATAAAAAAATAATTAAATTATTGACCAACATGAGAGAGGGTTAGCCAACATGAGAGGGTTGTGTTGATTGCCTGAAAATATTTAAATTGTGTAATGTATTGAATGGCATTTTTCAAGTTACAACATTTTTTAAATTACTGAACTAGGTTCTAGGCTTTGCTAGGCTTAATTCAATTATTACAGATAAGCCTAACCTAGAACCCAGTGGGTTTTCTTCCTATTGGGGAGTGTTGTACATGCCTCGCCTCCACATACACACTAGCACAGCCAGGCCTCGCCTCCACATACACACTAGCACAGCCAGGCCTCGCCTCCACATACACACTAGCACAGCCAGGCCTCGCCTCCACATACACACTAGCACAGCCAGGCCTCGCCTCCACATACAGCACTGCCAGGCCTCGCCTCCACATACACACTAGCACAGCCAGGCCTCGCCTCCACATACACACTAGCACAGCCAGGCCTCGCCTCCACATACACCAGCACTGCCAGGCCTCGCCTCCACATTTAAACCAACCAAGCCCACAAATACGTTAACATGGACCAGCATTACACCGTCTAACATACTCTGTCAGATGTAACAACTAAATTTGTGAATTCAAGACCAAATCTATTGTATAACACAGTGTTAGTACGAGAAAAACATTACTTACATTCGAAGCCGTGTTTTAAAATGGCGGCGGTCTTGTACTGACGCTCCAAACTGTGTGTTCGTTTGCGTATGATGAACGTGTGACAATTTACTACAACAATTATTTAATTATTCTTATTCTTTATTTTAATATTTTTAGGGTACATGAAATTTCAAACTTATTTGCACACAATAATATAATTGCATTGTCATAACCTTTATATATTACGGAAAATACGATGACATGAACGAAGTCAAAGTGAAGTTGAAGTCAAAGTCATTCGCCGAACGTATTAGTCATTTTTTTTCTCCCAAACGATAGGGGTAACAAATCCACAGAGAATATAAGTGTACAGTAAAGTCAATTTTATTCAGGAAAGTACATACATAGTTGATTTACAAACATAATGTTGGATTTATAGATAGAGCTAGTGCATACAATACCTAAAGCCACTATAGTAGGCATATAGCATTTCAGGCAACCGGGCAGTATATATGGACCCCTTACTCAAATCTCTGAATATGTTAGATATTAAGTCCCTGCACATACTCTCATGTGTATTTTATATATATAAAACGCTGCACTGTAATGTCAATCCTGACCTTAAAAGCTTCCTAGAAGGTTGTAACAGATCCCATGAGCACCACACCAGAAACAAATACCTATTTGATATTCCAAGAGTACGACTTAGTCAAACTAGAAATGCTTTACAAATCAAGAGACCTCGAATGTGGAATGACCTTCCCAATTATGTTAAAAACTGTACCTCTCCCAACCAGTTTAAGATAAATAAAGATAAATTTATAAGTTAAGAAAAATTCCACAAATCAACAACCCTGTTACTGACCCTGTATTTACCCAAGTCTTTCCTAAATCTAAACTTATCCAATTTATACCCATTGTTTCGTGTTCTATCTTGTGTTGACAATTTTAATACCCTATTAATATCCCCTTTGTTATATCTATTCAGGAAATTGTGGTTGATCTCGAACCCATTGATAATGTGACGACTTATACAGAATTTTGTAACTATATCATCAAGATTGTAACCAGCTTAGCTAAATGTAGTGTGGGGTTCAGTCCCTAAGCCCATATATGTGCCTCTCTAACCATTTAGGTTACAGGGCAAAAACATAAAAACAAAGGTAACTGCAGAAGGCCTATTGGCCCATACCAGGCAGCTCCTATCTATAACAGATAAACACTAAGTACTACCTAATTAACTCAATGTAACCTACCAACCTAACCCCCTATCCACCTAACCTATCCACCGCTGCCCACTGGATGGGGGGCGGTGTGCAGGACAAACATATAAATTTTGATACTAGCTCTCCACATATGTCAGTTGCTTAACACTTTAGTGCGCGCAGCGTTCTGGGCGCTCAAGCGTAAACACAAAAAAGTTTATAATCTTTTCACGCTCCTAACCTCAATTCTCAAGCTACGTTTTTCATTTTGGTATCAATGCGTTGGCAATAAAATTCTCTACAAGATCATATGCATAAAATGTCACCGAAGCATTTGGTATCCCACCACGAAGTAAATAAACACGAAGATGACTCGCCGTGACACCCAAACAGGAAGTAAATGTTCATACTCTTTCGTTTGTTGCCAGCCTCACAGTCATCCTACAGCGCTCATTTTGATATCACTGAACTCGCAATAAAATTCCCCACCCAGACATATGCCTATCAATGTCTAATTATGGTATCGGGTGACCCGCACGAGTGTGGGAACTGGGTGAAGCGTTAGCCGTGATTTCAGCAGGGACGACACTGTTGGGATGCAGTGCTTTGAATGTTTATACTTATTTAACTCTCCTGACATTATTTCTGAAGCTACGTATTTCATTTTTATAGCAATGTGTTCGCAATAGAAAGTTCTATAAGAACATGGGTAGAGTTGGCCAACACAGCGTCAAATAAATTTGCGGCGAATAAAATCTTACGCGTGTTTGTACCCGTGAGCGTCAAAAGTTTTTACTTTGCTCATGTTTTTCAAGTTTATACTTGTTTCACACCGTTTTTTTTTGTATAGTGTTCGGAATAAAATTCCCTACACAGACATATGCATATCAAATACAATTCCTTGGAATTCACAGCTGTAGAGATGACGGAAAACACACAACCGGAACCCGCTCTTGACACTCCAACTCAAACCCGCAACACCCACAAAAAAAGTTTCTCTTGTTTCATGTATACTTACTTTAGTTTTCGTGCTACAGTTCTCATTTAGGTATCAAAATATTCCTAAGAAAATAGACTACAATACTGAAACAATCTAAGACAATTATGTGTACTTACCAAAGCAAAGACGATTGTAGTAAAATAAGTTGAGCATTTTATCTCCACTCCACCTCCTTCAGGTACTGATTCCTGAAGTTGCTCAACAGATGTTCCTAGGTGGAGTGAAGCTGATGTAGGTGGTTATTTCTTGTCCACCCAATACACCCTTTTCCTGTGATAAGTGGTGTAACAAGGTATGACGCAAAGTGGAACATCGCATGTCTTGCACGCTATACCAGTTTCCTTCCTGATACCCGACTTTGAACACACTTCACACCTGCGACGTTTGGGGATTTTTACCAGCTCATGTTTCAATTTATAGTTCAGGCGAGTCTCTGCTATAACAACACGTCGCTGTTGTCTCTTGGTTGGCAATAAACTACTGTCTGAATCGTCGCTCTCACTATTGTTTTCAAACACTAATGTGGAATATGAATTATCTTCATCAGATTCAGCTTCAGCACTAGGTGTAGACGTGAAGAGAGGGCGCCTCACACCCGACGGGCCAGGTGTTGACGGGTCAGCAGCAGGATACACAGGACCAGTGTCATGATTTATGTCTGGAGCATGAACTAGATGTGGAGATGGTGTAGTTGTTGCAGGCCACTCTGCCTTGTCAAATTTCAATAAAGACCAAATAGCAACTTCATGGAACTAGAGCAGAGTTAGTTTCCTTCGATCATCTGTGTTGGCCTTGTACAATGCATGTACAATGCATTGAGTAAAGACCAAATAGCAACTTCATGGAACTAGAGCAGAGTTAGTTTCCTTCGATCATCTGTGTTGGCCTTGTACAATGCAACCACAAGTTGACATTGAATGTGAATTAACAATGAGACAAGTAAGATTTATACTAATACATTTATACTAACTCTGTTGAGCGTTGACCATTTATACATCAAATCTGTTGATGTGAGCACTTTAGTTTAGTCTGCCGTTTAAAGAAAAAAAGAGCATATCAATGGTATATCACAGAAAACGAATTTATCATAAACTCATGTATTTGTCTTATCATATTGAACTGCATTCATATTTTTAATATATAACAATATGAATATACAAATTTCTGTAAATCCCCTACCTTGTTGGAATCTGTGGAAATGAATGAGCAAATGTGCTAGCTGAAGGCGCTGAAGGAAACCACATTGGTTTCATTTTGGATACAAATGTCCATGGAAATTCAAAATGGAAACTAATTATATAGTTGAACCTGCAGAGACGAGTTTAAGAATCTGTGTTGAGAGTGATGGACACAGCCTTCACAATTATACTTCAGAGAATGTAAACATCTAAGAGTCATTAGAAATATGTGTAGAATAATAAACCCTACATTGTTTGAGTTAGGGAAAACACCATTTGTGATATATAGATACTATAGCTGTTCCTAAAGATTCACCCTTTTTTGCACCAGCAAGATAACATATAAGATTTTAAGAGTTGACGAATGTTAATATTCTTGTTTGATAAACTGTGAACTTGAGACATAGTTAATAAGAACATATTAACACAACAAAATGTTTTCATAATCTTTAACACCACTTTCCAGCAACTTATATAATTTATATAAATTATTTTAGAGAATAATACATAAATTATATATTTAAACATGATATAGTGTTTAGTGGAATGTATAAGGAGTCAAATTGTGTTAAAAAGAGCAATTTTTAGAAAATTTGGAAAAATACTTTTTTCTGTTCAAATTATAACTAAATGGATTTTAAAGGTTTCACTCAGCCAATATATATCATTCACAATTTATTAATGAATTTTACAAAAAAACACCATCAATTTTATATTTAAACATGTAAAAACTATTTGTTTTACATTTGGAAGAAAATAATTGTAGAAAAACAATTTATAATTAAACCTTTGTGTTTGGATTTTTTGAGTAAAAGTTTCTCAAAGGCTTTCCTGCACCATTCTCAATGCAAATCATTCCCACACCTATGGCAAGAGATAGGCGAACGTTGTGTAGATGATTTGTGTTTGCTGGGAGGGTGGCGGCGGCTGGTGAGTGGTGGTGGAGGGTGGCGGCGGCTGGTGGTGGGTGGTGGCGGCTGGTGGTGGGTGGTGGTGGGTGGTGGCGGCTGGTGGTGGGTGGTGGCGGGTGGCGGCTGGTGGTGGGTGGCGGCTGGTGGTGGGTGGCGGCTGGTGGTGGGTGACGGGTGGCGGCGGGTGGCGGCTGGCGGCTGGTGGTGGGTGGTGGCAGGTGGCGGCTGGTGGTGGGTGGTGGCGGCTGGTGGCGGGTGGCGGCTGGTGGTGGGTGGCGGGTGGCGGCTGGTGGTGGGTGGCGGTGGGTGGCGGCGGGTGGCGGCTGGTGGTGGGTGGTGGCGGCTGGTGGTGGGTGGTGGCGGGTGGCGGCTGGTGGTGGGTGGTGGCGGGTGGCGGCTGGTGGTGGGTGGCGGCTGGTGGTGGGTGACGGGTGGCGGCGGGTGGCGGCTGGTGGCGGGTGGCGGCTGGTGGTGGGTGGTGGCGGGTGGCGGCGGGTGGTGGCGGCGGGTGGTGAGTGGCGGTGGAGGGTGGCGGCGGCTGGTGGTGGTGGTGGTGGGGGTGGCGGCTGGTGGTGGGTGGTGGCGGGTGGCGGCTGGTGGTGGGTGGTGGCGGGCGGCGGCTGGTGGTGGGTGGCGGCTGGTGGTGGGTGGCGGGTGGCGGCTGGTGGTGGGTGGCGGCTGGTGGTGGGTGGGCTGGTGGTGGGTGGTGGCGGCTGGTGGTGGTGGTGGTGGTGGTGGGTGGTGGGTTGGTGGTGGTGGTGGCGGGTGGCGGCTGGTGGTGGGTGGCGGCGGGTGGTGGGTGGCGGCTGGTGGTGGGTGGCGGGTGGCGGCGGGTGGCGGCTGGTGGTGGGTGGCGGTGGGTGGCGGCGGGTGGCGGGGTGGCGGGTGGCGGCTGGTGGTGGCTGGTGGCGGGTGGTGGTGGGTGGCGGCGGGTGGCGGCTGGTGGCGGGTGGCGGCTGGTGGTGGGTGGTGGTGGCGGCTGGTGGTGGGTGGTGGCGGGTGGCGGCTGGTGGCGGGTGGCGGCGGGTGGTGGGTGGTGGCGGCGGGTGGTGAGTGGCGGTGGAGGGTGGCGGCGGCTGGTGGTGGGTGGTGGCGGGTGGCGGCTGGTGGTGGGTGGTGGCGGGTGGCGGCTGGTGGTGGGTGGTGGCGGCTGGTGGTGGGTGGTGGTGGGTGGTGGCGGGTGGTGGGTGGTGGCGGGTGGCGGCTGGTGGTGGGTGGCGGGTGGCGGTGGGTGGCGGCGGGTGGTGGGTGGCGGTGGGTGGCGGCGGGTGGTGGGTGGCGGCTGGTGGTGGGTGGCGGCTGGTGGTGGGTGGTGGCGGGTGGCGGCTGGCGGCTGGTGGTGGGTGGCGGGTGGCGGCGGGTGGCGGCTGGTGGTGGCGGGTGGCGGCTGGTGGCGGGTGGCGGCGGGTGGCGGTGGGGGTGGGGTGGCGGCTGGTGGGGGTGTGGTGGCGGCTGGTGGTGGGTGGTGGTGGGTGGTGGCGGCTGGTGGTGGGTGGTGGTGGGTGGTGGCGGCTGGTGGCGGCTGGTGGTGGGTGGTGGCGGCTGGTGGTGGGTGGTGGCGGCTGGTGGCGGCTGGTGGTGGTGGTGGGTGGTGGCGGCTGGTGGCGGGTGGTGGCGGCTGGCGGCGGCTGGTGGCGGGTGGTGGCGGCTGGCGGCGGGTGGTGGCGGGTGGCGGCGGCTGGTGGTGGGTGGTGGCGGGTGGCGGCTGGTGGTGGGTGGCGGCTGGTGGTGGGTGGTGGCGGGTGGCGGCTGGTGGTGGGCGGCGGGTGGCGGCTGGTGGCGGCCAGCTGGGACACAAGCTTCACCACTGAAGGTCTGAGTACAACTAACCATATGTCTCTCTCACCACCACCAGCCTAGTGTTGCCAGCTCGCGCTCTCAAAATGTTTCCTTCAAAGATTGTATATTATCTTTGAACAACAAGTTTGATTATCAAGGAAATAATGCATATATTATTGTCACATTAATACTGTGCAATATCTTATTACATTCCTGCTAAATAATTATAATTTCAAACAGGACAAAAAATCCAACATATATATAAAAACCAACATTAGAGATCACGAGGCCTAGGCCTCGCTTGTGACCACACATCCTGCCTCCCTGGCCTGCTACACTCACACACCTCACACTCTTAACTCTCTCATAATCACTCTCACTCTCTTACTCTGTCACTCTTACTCTCTGTCACTCTTACTCTGTCACTCTTACTCTCTGTCACTCTTACTCTCTGTCACTCTTACTCTCTGTCACTCTTACTCTCTGTCACTCTTACTCTCTGTCACTCTTACTCTCTGTCACTCTTACTCTCTGTCACTCTTACTCTGTCACTCTTACTCTCTGTCACTCTTACTCTATGTCACTCTTACTCTCTGTCACTCTTACTCTCTGTCACTCTTACTCTCTGTCACTCTTACTCTCTGTCACTCTTACTCTCTGTCACTCTTACTCTGTCATTCTTACTCACTCTCAGTCAACCTTACCCATTCATACTCACTCTCTCACTCTTACTCTCATACTCTTACTCTCAATTACTCCTACTCTCAATCACTCTTACTCCCAATCACTCCTACTCCCAATCACTCCTACTCTCAATCATTCCTACTCTCATTCTTACTCTTACTCTTACTCCCAATCACTCTTACTCTCAATCACTCTTATTCTCATTCTTACTCTTACTCTCACTCTTACTCTTACTCCCATTCACTCTTACTCCCAATCACTCTTACTCTCAATCACTCTTACTCTCAATCACTCTTACTCTCAATCACTCTTACTCTCATTCTTACTCTTACTCACTCTTACTCTCAATCACTCTTATTCTCATTCTTACTCCTACTCCCAATCACTCTTACTCCCAATCACTCTTACTCTCAATCACTCTTACTCCCAATCACTCTTACTCTCAATCACTCTTACTCCCAATCACTCTTACTCTCAATCACTCTTACTCTCATTCTTACTCTTACTCACTCTTACTCTCAATCACTCTTATTCTCATTCTTACTCCTACTCCCAATCACTCTTACTCCCAATCACTCTTACTCTCAATCACTCTTACTCCCAATCACTCTTACTCTCAATCACTCTTACTCTCAATCACTCTTACTCCCAATCACTCTTACTCTCAATCACTCTTACTCCCAATCACTCTTACTCCCAATCACTCTTACTCTCAATCACTCTTACTCTCAATCACTTTTACTCTCAATCACTCTTACTCTCAATCACTCTTACTCTCACTAACTCTCAATCACTCTTACTCTCACTCTAACTCTCAATCACTCTTACGCACTATTACTCACTCTTTCTCTCAGTCATCCTTACTCTCATACTCACTCTTACTCTGTCACTCTTACTCTCTGTCACTCTTACTCTCTGTCACTCTGACTCTCTGTCACTCTTACTCTGTCACTCTTACTCTCTGTCACTCTTACTCTCTGTCACTCTTACTCTGTCACTCTTACTCTCTGTCACTCTTACTCTCTGTCACTCTTACTCTCTATCACTCTTACTGTCATTCTTACTCTGTCACTCTTACTCTCAGTCACCCTTACCCATTCATACTCACTCTCACTCTTACTCTCATACTCTTACTCTCAATTACTCTTACTCTCAATCACTCTTACTCCCAATCACTCCTACTCCCATTCACTCCTACTCTCAATCACTCCTACTCTCATTCTTACTCTTACTCTTACTACCAATCACTCTTACTCTCAATCACTCTTACTCTCATTCTTACTCTTACTCACTCTTACTCTCAATTACTCTTATTCTCATTCTTACTCCTACTCCCAATCACTCTTACTCCCAATCACTCGATCTTACTCTCAATCACTCTTACTCCCAATCACTCTTACTCTCAATCACTCTTACTCTCAATCACTTTTACTCTCAATCACTCTTACTCTCAATCACTCTTACTCTCACTAACTCTCAATCACTCTTACTCTCACTCTAACTCTCAATCACTCTTACGCACTATTACTCACTCTTTCTCTCAGTCATCCTTACTCTCATACTCACTCTTACTCTGTCACTCTTACTCTCTGTCACTCTTACTCTCTGTCACTCTTACTCTGTCACTCTTACTCTCTGTCACTCTTACTCTGTCCCTCTTACTCTCTGTCACTCTTACTCTCTGTCACTCTTACTCTCTATCACTCTTACTGTCATTCTTACTCTGTCACTCTTACTCACTCTCAGTCACCCTTACCCATTCATACTCACTCTCACTCTTACTCTCATACTCTTACTCTCAATTACTCTTACTCTCAATCACTCTTACTCCCAATCACTCCTACTCCCATTCACTCCTACTCTCAATCACTCCTACTCTCATTCTTACTCTTACTACCAATCACTCTTACTTTCAATCACTCTTAATCTCATTCTTACTCTTACTCTCACTCTTACTCTTACTCCCAATCACTCTTACTCTCAATCACTCTTACTCTCAATCACTCTTACTCTCATTCTTACTCTTTCTCACTCTTACTCTCAATCACTCTTATTCTCATTCTTACTCCTACTCTCACTCTTACTCTCAATCACTCTTATTCTCATTCTTACTCCTACTCTCACTCTAACTCCTACTCCCAATCACTCTTACTCTCAATCACTCTTACTCTCAATCACTCTTACTCTCACTAACTCTCAATCACTCTTACTCTCACTCTAACTCTCAATCACTCTTACTCTCATACTCACCCTTACTCTCAATCACTTTACTCTCACTCTTACTCATTCTGTCACCCTTACTCTCACTCTTACTCACTCTGTCACTCTTACTCACTCTCAGTCACTCTTACTTATACTCACTCTTACTCACACTTACACACTCTCTGGCACTCTCACTCACCTTCAGTCACTCTTACTCACTCTTACCCACTCTCGCTCACTCTTACTCACTCTAGTTAATAAGAACACGCCAATATAAGACAACAAAACGTTTTCAGATTCTTTCTCACCACTTTCCAGCAACTTTTATAATTTATATAAATTATCTTAAGGAATAATACATAAATTATATATTTAAACATTATATTAGTGTTTAGTGGAATGCATAAGGAGTCAAATTGTGTTAAAAAGAGCGATTTTTAGAAAATTTGGAAAACTACTTTTTTCTGTTCATATTATAACTAAATGGATTTTAAAGGTTTCACTCAGCCAATATATATCATTCACAATTAATTAATGAATTTTACAAAAAAACACCATAAATTTTATATTTAAACATGTAAAAACTATTTGTTTTACATTTGGAAGAAAATAATTGTAGAAAAACAATTTATAATTAAACCTTTGTGTTTGGATTTTTTGAGTAAAAGTTTCTCAAAGGCTCTCCTGCACCATTCTCAATGCAAATCATTCCCACACCTATGGGAAGAGATAGGCGAACGTTGTGTAGATGATTTGTGTTTGCTGGGCTGCACCTATTTTCAGTTTCAAATTACGACTTTTTATACCGAAAATATGCCAATTACTGAAAACGGCGATGGGTCATATTTTGACCAAACCCCCCTGCAGTTTTCAAAATGTCTGAAATGTCGGAAATTTGACTCCTGAGCGTGATTTTTTATCCGAATTCTGACTCCCTGCACCTTTTTTCAGTTTCAAATTACGACTTTTTATACCGAAAATATGCCAATTACTGAAAACGGCGATGGGTCATATTTTGCCCAAACCCCCCTGCAGTTTTCAAAATGTCTGAAATGTCGGAAATTTGACTCCTGAGCGTGATTTTTGAGCCGAATTCTGACTCTCTGCACCTATTTTCAGTTTCAAATTACGACTTTTTATACCGAAAATATGCCAATTACTGAAAACGGCGATGGGTCATATTTTGCCCAAACCCCCCTGCAGTTTTCAAAATGTCTGAAATGTCGGAAATTTGACTCCTGAGCGTGATTTTTGAGCCGAATTCTGACTCTCTGCACCTATTTTCAGTTTCAAATTACGACTTTTTATACCGAAAATATGCCAATTACTGAAAACGGCGATGGGTCATATTTTGCCCAAACCCCCCTGCAGTTTTCAAAATGTCTGAAATGTCGGAAATTTGACTCCTGAGCGTGATTTTTGAGCCGAATTCTGACTCTCTGCACCTATTTTCAGTTTCAAATTACGACTTTTTATACCGAAAATATGCCAATTACTGAAAACGGCGATGGGTCATATTTTGCCCAAACCCCCCTGCAGTTTTCAAAATGTCTGAAATGTCGGAAATTTGACTCCTGAGCGTGATTTTTGAGCCGAATTCTGACTCTCTGCACCTATTTTCAGTTTCAAATTACGACTTTTTATACCGAAAATATGCCAATTACTGAAAACGGCGATGGGTCATATTTTGCCCAAACCCCCCTGCAGTTTTCAAAATGTCTGAAATTTGACTCCTGAGCGTGAATTTTGAGCTGCATTCTGACTCTCTGCACCTATTTTCAGTTTCAAATAACGACTTTTTACCCCCGAAAATATGCCAATTACTGAAAACAGCGATGGGTCATATTTTGACCAAACCCCCTGCAGTTTTCAAAATGTCTGAAATGTCGGAAATTTGACTCCTGAGCGTGATTTTTGAGCCGAATTCTGACTCTCTGCACCTATTTTCAGTTTCAAATTACGACTTTTTATACCGAAAATATGCCAATTACTGAAAACGGCGAATGGTCATATTTTGCCCAAACCCCCCTGCAGTTTTCAAAATGTCTGAAATGTCGGAAATTTGACTCCTGAGCGTGATTTTTGAGCCGAATTCTGACTCTCTGCACCTATTTTCAGTTTCAAATTACGACTTTTTATACCGAAAATATGCCAATTACTGAAAACGGCGATGGGTCATATTTTGCCCAAACCCCCTGCAGTTTTCAAAATGTCTGAAATGTCGGAAATTTGACTCCTGAGCGTGATTTTTGAGCCGAATTCTGACTCTCTGCACCTATTTTCAGTTTCAAATTACGACTTTTTATACCGAAAATATGCCAATTACTGAAAACGGCGATGGGTCATAATTTGCCCAAACCCCCCTGCAGTTTTCAAAATGTCTGAAATGTCGGAAATTTGACTCCTGAGCGTGATTTTTGAGCCGAATTCTGACTCTCTGCACCTATTTTCAGTTTCAAATTACGACTTTTTATACCGAAAATATGCCAATTACTGAAAACGGCGATGGGTCATATTTTGCCCAAACCCCCCTGCAGTTTTCAAAATGTCTGAAATGTCGGAAATTTGACTCCTGAGCGTGATTTTTGAGCCGAATTCTGACTCTCTGCACCTATTTTCAGTTTCAAATTACGACTTTTTATACCGAAAATATGCCAATTACTGAAAACGGCGATGGGTCATATTTTGCCCAAACCCCCCTGCAGTTTTCAAAATGTCTGAAATGTCGGAAATTTGACTCCTGAGCGTGATTTTTGAGCCGAATTCTGACTCTCTGCACCTATTTTCAGTTTCAAATTACGACTTTTTATACCGAAAATATGCCAATTACTGAAAACGGCGATGGGTCATATTTTGCCCAAACCCCCCTGCAGTTTTCAAAATGTCTGAAATGTCGGAAATTTGACTCCTGAGCGTGATTTTTGAGCCGAATTCTGACTCTCTGCACCTATTTTCAGTTTCAAATTACGACTTTTTATACCGAAAATATGCCAATTACTGAAAACGGCGATGGGTCATATTTTGCCCAAACCCCCCTGCAGTTTTCAAAATGTCTGAAATGTCGGAAATTTGACTCCTGAGCGTGATTTTTGAGCCGAATTCTGACTCTCTGCACCTATTTTCAGTTTCAAATTACGACTTTTTATACCGAAAATATGCCAATTACTGAAAACGGCGATGGGTCATATTTTGCCCAAACCCCCCTGCAGTTTTCAAAATGTCTAAAATGTCGGAAATTTGACTCCTGAGCGTGATTTTTTAGCCGAATTCTGACTCTCTGCACCTATTTTCAGTTTCAAATTACGACTTTTTATACCGAAAATATGCCAATTACTGAAAACGGCGATGGGTCATATTTTGCCCAAACCCCCTGCAGTTTTCAAAATGTCTGAAATGTCGGAAATTTGACTCCTGAGCGTGATTTTTGAGCCGAATTCTGACTCTCTGCACCTATTTTCAGTTTCAAATTACGACTTTTTATACCGAAAATATGCCAATTACTGAAAACGGCGATGGGTCATATTTTGCCCAAACCCCCCTGCAGTTTTCAAAATGTCTGAAATGTCGGAAATTTGACTCCTGAGCGTGATTTTTGAGCCGAATTCTGACTCTCTGCACCTATTTTCAGTTTCAAATTACGACTTTTTATACCGAAAATATGCCAATTACTGAAAACGGCGATGGGTCATATTTTGCCCAAACCCCCCTGCAGTTTTCAAAATGTCTGAAATGTCGGAAATTTGACTCCTGAGCGTGATTTTTGAGCCGAATTCTGACTCTCTGCACCTATTTTCAGTTTCAAATTACGACTTTTTATACCGAAAATATGCCAATTACTGAAAACGGCGATGGGTCATATTTTGCCCAAACCCCCCTGCAGTTTTCAAAATGTCTGAAATGTCGGAAATTTGACTCCTGAGCGTGATTTTTGAGCCGAATTCTGACTCTCTGCACCTATTTTCAGTTTCAAATTACGACTTTTTATACCGAAAATATGCCAATTACTGAAAACGGCGATGGGTCATATTTTGCCCAAACCCCCTGCAGTTTTCAAAATGTCTGAAATGTCGGAAATTTGACTCCTGAGCGTGATTTTTGAGCCGAATTCTGACTCTCTGCACCTATTTTCAGTTTCAAATTACGACTTTTTATACCGAAAATATGCCAATTACTGAAAACGGCGATGGGTCATATTTTGCCCAAACCCCCTGCAGTTTTCAAAATGTCTGAAATGTCGGAAATTTGACTCCTGAGCGTGATTTTTGAGCCGAATTCTGACTCTCTGCACCTATTTTCAGTTTCAAATTACGACTTTTTATACCGAAAATATGCCAATTACTGAAAACGGCGATGGGTCATATTTTGCCCAAACCCCCCTGCAGTTTTCAAAATGTCTGAAATGTCGGAAATTTGACTCCTGAGCGTGATTTTTGAGCCGAATTCTGACTCTCTGCACCTATTTTCAGTTTCAAATTACGACTTTTTATACCGAAAATATGCCAATTACTGAAAACGGCGATGGGTCATATTTTGCCCAAACCCCCCTGCAGTTTTCAAAATGTCTGAAATGTCGGAAATTTGACTCCTGAGCGTGATTTTTGAGCCGAATTCTGACTCTCTGCACCTATTTTCAGTTTCAAATTACGACTTTTTATACCGAAAATATGCCAATTACTGAAAACGGCGATGGGTCATATTTTGCCCAAACCCCCCTGCAGTTTTCAAAATGTCTGAAATGTCGGAAATTTGACTCCTGAGCGTGATTTTTGAGCCGAATTCTGACTCTCTGCACCTATTTTCAGTTTCAAATTACGACTTTTTATACCGAAAATATGCCAATTACTGAAAACGGCGATGGGTCATATTTTGCCCAAACCCCCCTGCAGTTTTCAAAATGTCTGAAATGTCGGAAATTTGACTCCTGAGCGTGATTTTTGAGCCGAATTCTGACTCTCTGCACCTATTTTCAGTTTCAAATTACGACTTTTTATACCGAAAATATGCCAATTACTGAAAACGGCGATGGGTCATATTTTGCCCAAACCCCCCTGCAGTTTTCAAAATGTCTGAAATGTCGGAAATTTGACTCCTGAGCGTGATTTTTGAGCCGAATTCTGACTCTCTGCACCTATTTTCAGTTTCAAATTACGACTTTTTATACCGAAAATATGCCAATTACTGAAAACGGCGATGGGTCATATTTTGCCCAAACCCCCCTGCAGTTTTCAAAATGTCTGAAATGTCGGAAATTTGACTCCTGAGCGTGATTTTTGAGCCGAATTCTGACTCTCTGCACCTATTTTCAGTTTCAAATTACGACTTTTTATACCGAAAATATGCCAATTACTGAAAACGGCGATGGGTCATATTTTGCCCAAACCCCCCTGCAGTTTTCAAAATGTCTGAAATGTCTGAAATTTGACTCCTGAGCGTGATTTTTGAGCCGAATTCTGACTCTCTGCACCTATTTTCAGTTTCAAATTACGACTTTTTATACCGAAAATATGCCAATTACTGAAAACGGCGATGGGTCATATTTTGCCCAAACCCCCCTGCAGTTTTCAAAATGTCTGAAATGTCGGAAATTTGACTCCTGAGCGTGATTTTTGAGCCGAATTCTGACTCTCTGCACCTATTTTCAGTTTCAAATTACGACTTTTTATACCGAAAATATGCCAATTACTGAAAACGGCGATGGGTCATATTTTGCCCAAACCCCCCTGCAGTTTTCAAAATGTCTGAAATGTCGGAAATTTGACTCCTGAGCGTGATTTTTGAGCCGAATTCTGACTCTCTGCACCTATTTTCAGTTTCAAATTACGACTTTTTATACCGAAAATATGCCAATTACTGAAAACGGCGATGGGTCATATTTTGCCCAAACCCCCCTGCAGTTTTCAAAATGTCTGAAATGTCGGAAATTTGACTCCTGAGCGTGATTTTTGAGCCGAATTCTGACTCTCTGCACCTATTTTCAGTTTCAAATTACGACTTTTTATACCGAAAATATGCCAATTACTGAAAACGGCGATGGGTCATATTTTGCCCAAACCCCCCTGCAGTTTTCAAAATGTCTGAAATGTCGGAAATTTGACTCCTGAGCGTGATTTTTGAGCCGAATTCTGACTCTCTGCACCTATTTTCAGTTTCAAATTACGACTTTTTATACCGAAAATATGCCAATTACTGAAAACGGCGATGGGTCATATTTTGCCCAAACCCCCCTGCAGTTTTCAAAATGTCTGAAATGTCGGAAATTTGACTCCTGAGCGTGATTTTTGAGCCGAATTCTGACTCTCTGCACCTATTTTCAGTTTCAAATTACGACTTTTTATACCGAAAATATGCCAATTACTGAAAACGGCGATGGGTCATATTTTGCCCAAACCCCCCTGCAGTTTTCAAAATGTCTGAAATGTCGGAAATTTGACTCCTGAGCGTGATTTTTGAGCCGAATTCTGACTCTCTGCACCTATTTTCAGTTTCAAATTACGACTTTTTATACCGAAAATATGCCAATTACTGAAAACGGCGATGGGTCATATTTTGCCCAAACCCCCCTGCAGTTTTCAAAATGTCTGAAATGTCGGAAATTTGACTCCTGAGCGTGATTTTTGAGCCGAATTCTGACTCTCTGCACCTATTTTCAGTTTCAAATTACGACTTTTTATACCGAAAATATGCCAATTACTGAAAACGGCGATGGGTCATATTTTGCCCAAACCCCCCTGCAGTTTTCAAAATGTCTGAAATGTCGGAAATTTGACTCCTGAGCGTGATTTTTGAGCCGAATTCTGACTCTCTGCACCTATTTTCAGTTTCAAATTACGACTTTTTATACCGAAAATATGCCAATTACTGAAAACGGCGATGGGTCATATTTTGCCCAAACCCCCCTGCAGTTTTCAAAATGTCTGAAATGTCGGAAATTTGACTCCTGAGCGTGATTTTTGAGCCGAATTCTGACTCTCTGCACCTATTTTCAGTTTCAAATTACGACTTTTTATACCGAAAATATGCCAATTACTGAAAACGGCGATGGGTCATATTTTGCCCAAACCCCCCTGCAGTTTTCAAAATGTCTGAAATGTCGGAAATTTGACTCCTGAGCGTGATTTTTGAGCCGAATTCTGACTCTCTGCACCTATTTTCAGTTTCAAATTACGACTTTTTATACCGAAAATATGCCAATTACTGAAAACGGCGATGGGTCATATTTTGCCCAAACCCCCCTGCAGTTTTCAAAATGTCTGAAATGTCGGAAATTTGACTCCTGAGCGTGATTTTTGAGCCGAATTCTGACTCTCTGCACCTATTTTCAGTTTCAAATTACGACTTTTTATACCGAAAATATGCCAATTACTGAAAACGGCGATGGGTCATATTTTGCCCAAACCCCCCTGCAGTTTTCAAAATGTCTGAAATGTCGGAAATTTGACTCCTGAGCGTGATTTTTGAGCCGAATTCTGACTCTCTGCACCTATTTTCAGTTTCAAATTACGACTTTTTATACCGAAAATATGCCAATTACTGAAAACGGCGATGGGTCATATTTTGCCCAAACCCCCCTGCAGTTTTCAAAATGTCTGAAATGTCGGAAATTTGACTCCTGAGCGTGATTTTTGAGCCGAATTCTGACTCTCTGCACCTATTTTCAGTTTCAAATTACGACTTTTTATACCGAAAATATGCCAATTACTGAAAACGGCGATGGGTCATATTTTGCCCAAACCCCCCTGCAGTTTTCAAAATGTCTGAAATGTCGGAAATTTGACTCCTGAGCGTGATTTTTGAGCCGAATTCTGACTCTCTGCACCTATTTTCAGTTTCAAATTACGACTTTTTATACCGAAAATATGCCAATTACTGAAAACGGCGATGGGTCATATTTTGCCCAAACCCCCCTGCAGTTTTCAAAATGTCTGAAATGTCGGAAATTTGACTCCTGAGCGTGATTTTTGAGCCGAATTCTGACTCTCTGCACCTATTTTCAGTTTCAAATTACGACTTTTTATACCGAAAATATGCCAATTACTGAAAACGGCGATGGGTCATATTTTGCCCAAACCCCCCTGCAGTTTTCAAAATGTCTGAAATGTCGGAAATTTGACTCCTGAGCGTGATTTTTGAGCCGAATTCTGACTCTCTGCACCTATTTTCAGTTTCAAATTACGACTTTTTATACCGAAAATATGCCAATTACTGAAAACGGCGATGGGTCATATTTTGCCCAAACCCCCCTGCAGTTTTCAAAATGTCTGAAATGTCGGAAATTTGACTCCTGAGCGTGATTTTTGAGCCGAATTCTGACTCTCTGCACCTATTTTCAGTTTCAAATTACGACTTTTTATACCGAAAATATGCCAATTACTGAAAACGGCGATGGGTCATATTTTGCCCAAACCCCCCTGCAGTTTTCAAAATGTCTGAAATGTCGGAAATTTGACTCCTGAGCGTGATTTTTGAGCCGAATTCTGACTCTCTGCACCTATTTTCAGTTTCAAATTACGACTTTTTATACCGAAAATATGCCAATTACTGAAAACGGCGATGGGTCATATTTTGCCCAAACCCCCCTGCAGTTTTCAAAATGTCTGAAATGTCGGAAATTTGACTCCTGAGCGTGATTTTTGAGCCGAATTCTGACTCTCTGCACCTATTTTCAGTTTCAAATTACGACTTTTTATACCGAAAATATGCCAATTACTGAAAACGGCGATGGGTCATATTTTGCCCAAACCCCCCTGCAGTTTTCAAAATGTCTGAAATGTCGGAAATTTGACTCCTGAGCGTGATTTTTGAGCCGAATTCTGACTCTCTGCACCTATTTTCAGTTTCAAATTACGACTTTTTATACCGAAAATATGCCAATTACTGAAAACGGCGATGGGTCATATTTTGCCCAAACCCCCCTGCAGTTTTCAAAATGTCTGAAATGTCGGAAATTTGACTCCTGAGCGTGATTTTTGAGCCGAATTCTGACTCTCTGCACCTATTTTCAGTTTCAAATTACGACTTTTTATACCGAAAATATGCCAATTACTGAAAACGGCGATGGGTCATATTTTGCCCAAACCCCCCTGCAGTTTTCAAAATGTCTGAAATGTCGGAAATTTGACTCCTGAGCGTGATTTTTGAGCCGAATTCTGACTCTCTGCACCTATTTTCAGTTTCAAATTACGACTTTTTATACCGAAAATATGCCAATTACTGAAAACGGCGATGGGTCATATTTTGCCCAAACCCCCCTGCAGTTTTCAAAATGTCTGAAATGTCGGAAATTTGACTCCTGAGCGTGATTTTTGAGCCGAATTCTGACTCTCTGCACCTATTTTCAGTTTCAAATTACGACTTTTTATACCGAAAATATGCCAATTACTGAAAACGGCGATGGGTCATATTTTGCCCAAACCCCCCTGCAGTTTTCAAAATGTCTGAAATGTCGGAAATTTGACTCCTGAGCGTGATTTTTGAGCCGAATTCTGACTCTCTGCACCTATTTTCAGTTTCAAATTACGACTTTTTATACCGAAAATATGCCAATTACTGAAAACGGCGATGGGTCATATTTTGCCCAAACCCCCCTGCAGTTTTCAAAATGTCTGAAATGTCGGAAATTTGACTCCTGAGCGTGATTTTTGAGCCGAATTCTGACTCTCTGCACCTATTTTCAGTTTCAAATTACGACTTTTTATACCGAAAATATGCCAATTACTGAAAACGGCGATGGGTCATATTTTGCCCAAACCCCCCTGCAGTTTTCAAAATGTCTGAAATGTCGGAAATTTGACTCCTGAGCGTGATTTTTGAGCCGAATTCTGACTCTCTGCACCTATTTTCAGTTTCAAATTACGACTTTTTATACCGAAAATATGCCAATTACTGAAAACGGCGATGGGTCATATTTTGCCCAAACCCCCCTGCAGTTTTCAAAATGTCTGAAATGTCGGAAATTTGACTCCTGAGCGTGATTTTTGAGCCGAATTCTGACTCTCTGCACCTATTTTCAGTTTCAAATTACGACTTTTTATACCGAAAATATGCCAATTACTGAAAACGGCGATGGGTCATATTTTGCCCAAACCCCCCTGCAGTTTTCAAAATGTCTGAAATGTCGGAAATTTGACTCCTGAGCGTGATTTTTGAGCCGAATTCTGACTCTCTGCACCTATTTTCAGTTTCAAATTACGACTTTTTATACCGAAAATATGCCAATTACTGAAAACGGCGATGGGTCATATTTTGCCCAAACCCCCCTGCAGTTTTCAAAATGTCTGAAATGTCGGAAATTTGACTCCTGAGCGTGATTTTTGAGCCGAATTCTGACTCTCTGCACCTATTTTCAGTTTCAAATTACGACTTTTTATACCGAAAATATGCCAATTACTGAAAACGGCGATGGGTCATATTTTGCCCAAACCCCCCTGCAGTTTTCAAAATGTCTGAAATGTCGGAAATTTGACTCCTGAGCGTGATTTTTGAGCCGAATTCTGACTCTCTGCACCTATTTTCAGTTTCAAATTACGACTTTTTATACCGAAAATATGCCAATTACTGAAAACGGCGATGGGTCATATTTTGCCCAAACCCCCCTGCAGTTTTCAAAATGTCTGAAATGTCGGAAATTTGACTCCTGAGCGTGATTTTTGAGCCGAATTCTGACTCTCTGCACCTATTTTCAGTTTCAAATTACGACTTTTTATACCGAAAATATGCCAATTACTGAAAACGGCGATGGGTCATATTTTGCCCAAACCCCCCTGCAGTTTTCAAAATGTCTGAAATGTCGGAAATTTGACTCCTGAGCGTGATTTTTGAGCCGAATTCTGACTCTCTGCACCTATTTTCAGTTTCAAATTACGACTTTTTATACCGAAAATATGCCAATTACTGAAAACGGCGATGGGTCATATTTTGCCCAAACCCCCCTGCAGTTTTCAAAATGTCTGAAATGTCGGAAATTTGACTCCTGAGCGTGATTTTTGAGCCGAATTCTGACTCTCTGCACCTATTTTCAGTTTCAAATTACGACTTTTTATACCGAAAATATGCCAATTACTGAAAACGGCGATGGGTCATATTTTGCCCAAACCCCCCTGCAGTTTTCAAAATGTCTGAAATGTCGGAAATTTGACTCCTGAGCGTGATTTTTGAGCCGAATTCTGACTCTCTGCACCTATTTTCAGTTTCAAATTACGACTTTTTATACCGAAAATATGCCAATTACTGAAAACGGCGATGGGTCATATTTTGCCCAAACCCCCCTGCAGTTTTCAAAATGTCTGAAATGTCGGAAATTTGACTCCTGAGCGTGATTTTTGAGCCGAATTCTGACTCTCTGCACCTATTTTCAGTTTCAAATTACGACTTTTTATACCGAAAATATGCCAATTACTGAAAACGGCGATGGGTCATATTTTGCCCAAACCCCCCTGCAGTTTTCAAAATGTCTGAAATGTCGGAAATTTGACTCCTGAGCGTGATTTTTGAGCCGAATTCTGACTCTCTGCACCTATTTTCAGTTTCAAATTACGACTTTTTATACCGAAAATATGCCAATTACTGAAAACGGCGATGGGTCATATTTTGCCCAAACCCCCCTGCAGTTTTCAAAATGTCTGAAATGTCGGAAATTTGACTCCTGAGCGTGATTTTTGAGCCGAATTCTGACTCTCTGCACCTATTTTCAGTTTCAAATTACGACTTTTTATACCGAAAATATGCCAATTACTGAAAACGGCGATGGGTCATATTTTGCCCAAACCCCCCTGCAGTTTTCAAAATGTCTGAAATGTCGGAAATTTGACTCCTGAGCGTGATTTTTGAGCCGAATTCTGACTCTCTGCACCTATTTTCAGTTTCAAATTACGACTTTTTATACCGAAAATATGCCAATTACTGAAAACGGCGATGGGTCATATTTTGCCCAAACCCCCCTGCAGTTTTCAAAATGTCTGAAATGTCGGAAATTTGACTCCTGAGCGTGATTTTTGAGCCGAATTCTGACTCTCTGCACCTATTTTCAGTTTCAAATTACGACTTTTTATACCGAAAATATGCCAATTACTGAAAACGGCGATGGGTCATATTTTGCCCAAACCCCCCTGCAGTTTTCAAAATGTCTGAAATGTCGGAAATTTGACTCCTGAGCGTGATTTTTGAGCCGAATTCTGACTCTCTGCACTTATTTTCAGTTTCAAATTACGACTTTTTATACCGAAAATATGCCAATTACTGAAAACGGCGATGGGTCATATTTTGCCCAACCCCCCTGCAGTTTTCAAAATGTCTGAAATGTCGGAAATTTGACTCCTGAGCGTGATTTTTGAGCCGAATTCTGACTCTCTGCACCTATTTTCAGTTTCAAATTACGACTTTTTATACCGAAAATATGCCAATTACTGAAAACGGCGATGGGTCATATTTTGCCCAAACCCCCCTGCAGTTTTCAAAATGTCTGAAATGTCGGAAATTTGACTCCTGAGCGTGATTTTTGAGCCGAATTCTGACTCTCTGCACCTATTTTCAGTTTCAAATTACGACTTTTTATACCGAAAATATGCCAATTACTGAAAACGGCGATGGGTCATATTTTGCCCAAACCCCCCTGCAGTTTTCAAAATGTCTGAAATGTCGGAAATTTGACTCCTGAGCGTGATTTTTGAGCCGAATTCTGACTCTCTGCACCTATTTTCAGTTTCAAATTACGACTTTTTATACCGAAAATATGCCAATTACTGAAAACGGCGATGGGTCATATTTTGCCCAAACCCCCCTGCAGTTTTCAAAATGTCTGAAATGTCGGAAATTTGACTCCTGAGCGTGATTTTTGAGCCGAATTCTGACTCTCTGCACCTATTTTCAGTTTCAAATTACGACTTTTTATACCGAAAATATGCCAATTACTGAAAACGGCGATGGGTCATATTTTGCCCAAACCCCCCTGCAGTTTTCAAAATGTCTGAAATGTCGGAAATTTGACTCCTGAGCGTGATTTTTGAGCCGAATTCTGACTCTCTGCACCTATTTTCAGTTTCAAATTACGACTTTTTATACCGAAAATATGCCAATTACTGAAAACGGCGATGGGTCATATTTTGCCCAAACCCCCCTGCAGTTTTCAAAATGTCTGAAATGTCGGAAATTTGACTCCTGAGCGTGATTTTTGAGCCGAATTCTGACTCTCTGCACCTATTTTCAGTTTCAAATTACGACTTTTTATACCGAAAATATGCCAATTACTGAAAACGGCGATGGGTCATATTTTGCCCAAACCCCCCTGCAGTTTTCAAAATGTCTGAAATGTCGGAAATTTGACTCCTGAGCGTGATTTTTGAGCCGAATTCTGACTCTCTGCACCTATTTTCAGTTTCAAATTACGACTTTTTATACCGAAAATATGCCAATTACTGAAAACGGCGATGGGTCATATTTTGCCCAAACCCCCCTGCAGTTTTCAAAATGTCTGAAATGTCGGAAATTTGACTCCTGAGCGTGATTTTTGAGCCGAATTCTGACTCTCTGCACCTATTTTCAGTTTCAAATTACGACTTTTTATACCGAAAATATGCCAATTACTGAAAACGGCGATGGGTCATATTTTGCCCAAACCCCCCTGCAGTTTTCAAAATGTCTGAAATGTCGGAAATTTGACTCCTGAGCGTGATTTTTGAGCCGAATTCTGACTCTCTGCACCTATTTTCAGTTTCAAATTACGACTTTTTATACCGAAAATATGCCAATTACTGAAAACGGCGATGGGTCATATTTTGCCCAAACCCCCCTGCAGTTTTCAAAATGTCTGAAATGTCGGAAATTTGACTCCTGAGCGTGATTTTTGAGCCGAATTCTGACTCTCTGCACCTATTTTCAGTTTCAAATTACGACTTTTTATACCGAAAATATGCCAATTACTGAAAACGGCGATGGGTCATATTTTGCCCAAACCCCCCTGCAGTTTTCAAAATGTCTGAAATGTCGGAAATTTGACTCCTGAGCGTGATTTTTGAGCCGAATTCTGACTCTCTGCACCTATTTTCAGTTTCAAATTACGACTTTTTATACCGAAAATATGCCAATTACTGAAAACGGCGATGGGTCATATTTTGCCCAAACCCCCCTGCAGTTTTCAAAATGTCTGAAATGTCGGAAATTTGACTCCTGAGCGTGATTTTTGAGCCGAATTCTGACTCTCTGCACCTATTTTCAGTTTCAAATTACGACTTTTTATACCGAAAATATGCCAATTACTGAAAACGGCGATGGGTCATATTTTGCCCAAACCCCCCTGCAGTTTTCAAAATGTCTGAAATGTCGGAAATTTGACTCCTGAGCGTGATTTTTGAGCCGAATTCTGACTCTCTGCACCTATTTTCAGTTTCAAATTACGACTTTTTATACCGAAAATATGCCAATTACTGAAAACGGCGATGGGTCATATTTTGCCCAAACCCCCCTGCAGTTTTCAAAATGTCTGAAATGTCGGAAATTTGACTCCTGAGCGTGATTTTTGAGCCGAATTCTGACTCTCTGCACCTATTTTCAGTTTCAAATTACGACTTTTTATACCGAAAATATGCCAATTACTGAAAACGGCGATGGGTCATATTTTGCCCAAACCCCCCTGCAGTTTTCAAAATGTCTGAAATGTCGGAAATTTGACTCCTGAGCGTGATTTTTGAGCCGAATTCTGACTCTCTGCACCTATTTTCAGTTTCAAATTACGACTTTTTATACCGAAAATATGCCAATTACTGAAAACGGCGATGGGTCATATTTTGCCCAAACCCCCTGCAGTTTTCAAAATGTCTGAAATGTCGGAAATTTGACTCCTGAGCGTGATTTTTGAGCCGAATTCTGACTCTCTGCACCTATTTTCAGTTTCAAATTACGACTTTTTATACCGAAAATATGCCAATTACTGAAAACGGCGATGGGTCATATTTTGCCCAAACCCCCTGCAGTTTTCAAAATGTCTGAAATGTCGGAAATTTGACTCCTGAGCGTGATTTTTGAGCCGAATTCTGACTCTCTGCACCTATTTTCAGTTTCAAATTACGACTTTTTATACCGAAAATATGCCAATTACTGAAAATGGCGATGGGTCATATTTTGCCCAACCCCCCTGCAGTTTTCAAAATGTCTGAAATGTCGGAAATTTGACTCCTGAGCGTGATTTTTGAGCCGAATTCTGACTCTCTGCACCTATTTTCAGTTTCAAATTACGACTTTTTATACCGAAAATATGCCAATTACTGAAAACGGCGATGGGTCATATTTTGCCCAAACCCCCTGCAGTTTTCAAAATGTCTGAAATGTCGGAAATTTGACTCCTGAGCGTGATTTTTGAGCCGAATTCTGACTCTCTGCACCTATTTTCAGTTTCAAATTACGACTTTTTATACCGAAAATATGCCAATTACTGAAAACGGCGATGGGTCATATTTTGCCCAAAACCCCCTGCAGTTTTCAAAATGTCTGAAATGTCGGAAATTTGACTCCTGAGCGTGATTTTTGAGCCGAATTCTGACTCTCTGCACCTATTTTCAGTTTCAAATTACGACTTTTTATACCGAAAATATGCCAATTACTGAAAACGGCGATGGGTCATATTTTGCCCAAACCCCCCTGCAGTTTTCAAAATGTCTGAAATGTCGGAAATTTGACTCCTGAGCGTGATTTTTGAGCCGAATTCTGACTCTCTGCACCTATTTTCAGTTTCAAATTACGACTTTTTATACCGAAAATATGCCAATTACTGAAAACGGCGATGGGTCATATTTTGCCCAAACCCCCCTGCAGTTTTCAAAATGTCTGAAATGTCGGAAATTTGACTCCTGAGCGTGATTTTTGAGCCGAATTCTGACTCTCTGCACCTATTTTCAGTTTCAAATTACGACTTTTTATACCGAAAATATGCCAATTACTGAAAACGGCGATGGGTCATATTTTGCCCAAACCCCCCTGCAGTTTTCAAAATGTCTGAAATGTCGGAAATTTGACTCCTGAGCGTGATTTTTGAGCCGAATTCTGACTCTCTGCACCTATTTTCAGTTTCAAATTACGACTTTTTATACCGAAAATATGCCAATTACTGAAAACGGCGATGGGTCATATTTTGCCCAAACCCCCCTGCAGTTTTCAAAATGTCTGAAATGTCGGAAATTTGACTCCTGAGCGTGATTTTTGAGCCGAATTCTGACTCTCTGCACCTATTTTCAGTTTCAAATTACGACTTTTTATACCGAAAATATGCCAATTACTGAAAACGGCGATGGGTCATATTTTGCCCAAACCCCCCTGCAGTTTTCAAAATGTCTGAAATGTCGGAAATTTGACTCCTGAGCGTGATTTTTGAGCCGAATTCTGACTCTCTGCACCTATTTTCAGTTTCAAATTACGACTTTTTATACCGAAAATATGCCAATTACTGAAAACGGCGATGGGTCATATTTTGCCCAAACCCCCCTGCAGTTTTCAAAATGTCTGAAATGTCGGAAATTTGACTCCTGAGCGTGATTTTTGAGCCGAATTCTGACTCTCTGCACCTATTTTCAGTTTCAAATTACGACTTTTTATACCGAAAATATGCCAATTACTGAAAACGGCGATGGGTCATATTTTGCCCAAACCCCCCTGCAGTTTTCAAAATGTCTGAAATGTCGGAAATTTGACTCCTGAGCGTGATTTTTGAGCCGAATTCTGACTCTCTGCACCTATTTTCAGTTTCAAATTACGACTTTTTATACCGAAAATATGCCAATTACTGAAAACGGCGATGGGTCATATTTTGCCCAAACCCCCCTGCAGTTTTCAAAATGTCTGAAATGTCGGAAATTTGACTCCTGAGCGTGATTTTTGAGCCGAATTCTGACTCTCTGCACCTATTTTCAGTTTCAAATTACGACTTTTTATACCGAAAATATGCCAATTACTGAAAACGGCGATGGGTCATATTTTGCCCAAACCCCCTGCAGTTTTCAAAATGTCTGAAATGTCGGAAATTTGACTCCTGAGCGTGATTTTTGAGCCGAATTCTGACTCTCTGCACCTATTTTCAGTTTCAAATTACGACTTTTTATACCGAAAATATGCCAATTACTGAAAACGGCGATGGGTCATATTTTGCCCAAACCCCCTGCAGTTTTCAAAATGTCTGAAATGTCGGAAATTTGACTCCTGAGCGTGATTTTTGAGCCGAATTCTGACTCTCTGCACCTATTTTCAGTTTCAAATTACGACTTTTTATACCGAAAATATGCCAATTACTGAAAACGGCGATGGGTCATATTTTGCCCAAACCCCCTGCAGTTTTCAAAATGTCTGAAATGTCGGAAATTTGACTCCTGAGCGTGATTTTTGAGCCGAATTCTGACTCTCTGCACCTATTTTCAGTTTCAAATTACGACTTTTTATACCGAAAATATGCCAATTACTGAAAACGGCGATGGGTCATATTTTGCCCAAACCCCCCTGCAGTTTTCAAAATGTCTGAAATGTCGGAAATTTGACTCCTGAGCGTGATTTTTGAGCCGAATTCTGACTCTCTGCACCTATTTTCAGTTTCAAATTACGACTTTTTATACCGAAAATATGCCAATTACTGAAAACGGCGATGGGTCATATTTTGCCCAAACCCCCCTGCAGTTTTCAAAATGTCTGAAATGTCGGAAATTTGACTCCTGAGCGTGATTTTTGAGCCGAATTCTGACTCTCTGCACCTATTTTCAGTTTCAAATTACGACTTTTTATACCGAAAATATGCCAATTACTGAAAACGGCGATGGGTCATATTTTGCCCAAAACCCCCTGCAGTTTTCAAAATGTCTGAAATTTCGAAAATTTGACTCCTGAGCGTGATTTTTGAGCCGAATTCTGACTCTCTGCACCTATTTTCAGTTTCAAATTACGACTTTTTATACCGAAAATATGCCAATTACTGAAAACGGCGATGGGTCATATTTTGCCCAAACTCCCCTGCAGTTTTCAAAATGTCGAAAATTTTACTCCTGAGCGTGATTTTTGAGCCGAATTCTGACTCTCTGCACCTATTTTCAGTTTCAAATTACGACTTTTTATACCGAAAATATGCCAATTACTGAAAACGGCGATGGGTCATATTTTGTCCAAACTCCCTGCAGTTTTCAAAATGTCGGAAATGTCGGAAATTTGACTCCTGAGCGTGATTTTTGAGCCGAATTCTGACTCTCTGCACCTATTTTCAGTTTCAAATTACGACTTTTTACACCGAAAATATGCCAATTACTGAAAACGGCGATGGGTCATATTTTGCCCAAACCCCCTGCAGTTTTCAAAATGTCTGAAATGTCGGAAATTTGACTCCTGAGCGTGATTTTTGAGCCGAATTCTGACTCTCTGCACCTATTTTCAGTTTCAAATTACGACTTTTTATACCGAAAATATGCCAATTACTGAAAACGGCGATGGGTCATATTTTGCCCAAACCCCCTGCAGTTTTCAAAATGTCTGAAATGTCGGAAATTTGACTCCTGAGCGTGATTTTTGAGCCGAATTCTGACTCTCTGCACCTATTTTCAGTTTCAAATTACGACTTTTTATACCGAAAATATGCCAATTACTGAAAACGGCGATGGGTCATATTTTGCCCAAACCCCCTGCAGTTTTCAAAATGTCTGAAATGTCGGAAATTTGACTCCTGAGCGTGATTTTTGAGCCGAATTCTGACTCTCTGCACCTATTTTCAGTTTCAAATTACGACTTTTTATACCGAAAATATGCCAATTACTGAAAACGGCGATGGGTCATATTTTGCCCAAACCCCCTGCAGTTTTCAAAATGTCTGAAATGTCGGAAATTTGACTCCTGAGCGTGATTTTTGAGCCGAATTCTGACTCTCTGCACCTATTTTCAGTTTCAAATTACGACTTTTTATACCGAAAATATGCCAATTACTGAAAACGGCGATGGGTCATATTTTGCCCAAACCCCCTGCAGTTTTCAAAATGTCTGAAATGTCGAAAATTTGACTCCTGAGCGTGATTTTTGAGCCGAATTCTGACTCTCTGCACCTATTTTTAGTTTCAAATTACGACTATTTATACCGAAAATATGCCAATTACTGAAAACGGCGATGGGTCATATTTTACCCAAAACCCCCTTGCAGTTTTCAAAATGTCTGAAATGTCGGAAATTTGACTCCTGAGCGTGATTTTTGAGCCTAATTCTGACTCTCTGCACCTATTTTCAGTTTCAAATTACGACTTTTTATACCGAAAATATGCCAATTACTGAAAACGGCGATGGGTCATATTTTGCCCAAACCCCCCTGCAGTTTTCAAAATGTCTGAAATGTCGGAAATTTGACTCCTGAGCGTGATTTTTGAGCCGAAATCTGACTCTCTGCACGTATTTTCAGTTTCAAATTACGACGTTTCATACCGAAAATATGCCAATTACTGAAAACGGCGATGGGTCATATTTTGCCCAAACCCCCTGCAGTTTACAAAATGTCTGAAATGTCGGAAATTTGACTCCTGAGCGTGATTTTTGAGCCGAATTCTGATTCTCTGCACCTATTTTCTGTTTCAAATTACGAATTTTATACCGAAAATATGCCAATTACTGAAAACGGCGATGGGTCATATTTTGCCCAAAACCCCCTGCAGTTTCTAAAATGTCGGAAATTTGACTCCTGAGCATGATTTTTGAGCCGAATTCTGACTCTCTGCACCTATTTTCAGTTTCAATTTACGACGTTTCATACCGAAAATATGCCCATTACTGTCAACGTCGATGGGTCATATTTTGCCCAAACTCCCCTGCAGTTTTCAAAATGTCTGAAATGTCGGAAATTTGACTCCTGAGCGTGATTTTTGAGCCGAATTCTGACTCTCTGCACCTATTTTCAGTTTCAAATTACGACTTTTTATACCGAAAATATGCCAATTACTGAAAACGGCGATGGGTCATATTTTGCCCAAACCCCCTGCAGTTTTCAAAATGTCTGAAATGTCGGAAATTTGACTCCTGAGCGTGATTTTTGAGCCGAATTCTGACTCTCTGCACCTATTTTCAGTTTCAAATTACGACTTTTTATACCGAAAATATGCCAATTACTGAAAACGGCGATGGGTCATATTTTGCCCAAACCCCCTGCAGTTTTCAAAATGTCTGAAATGTCGGAAATTTGACTCCTGAGCGTGATTTTTGAGCCGAATTCTGACTCTCTGCACCTATTTTCAGTTTCAAATTACGACTTTTTATACCGAAAATATGCCAATTACTGAAAACGGCGATGGGTCATATTTTGCCCAAACCCCCTGCAGTTTTCAAAATGTCTGAAATGTCGGAAATTTGACTCCTGAGCGTGATTTTTGAGCCGAATTCTGACTCTCTGCACCTATTTTCAGTTTCAAATTACGACTTTTTATACCGAAAATATGCCAATTACTGAAAACGGCGATGGGTCATATTTTGCCCAAACCCCCTGCAGTTTTCAAAATGTCTGAAATGTCGGAAATTTGACTCCTGAGCGTGATTTTTGAGCCGAATTCTGACTCTCTGCACCTATTTTCAGTTTCAAATTACGAATTTTTATACCGAAAATATGCCAATTACTGAAAACGGCGATGGGTCATATTTTGCCCAAAACCCCCTGCAGTTTTCAAAATGTCTGAAATGTCGGAAATTTGACTCCTGAGCGTGATTTTTGAGCCGAATTCTGACTCTCTGCACCTATTTTCAGTTTCAAATTACGACTTTTTATACCGAAAATATGCCAATTACTGAAAACGGCGATGGGTCATATTTTGCCCAAACCCCCTGCAGTTTTCAGAAAGTCTGAAATTTCGAAAATTTTACTCCTGAGCGTGATTTTTGAGCCGAATTCTGACTCTCTGCACCTATTTTCAGTTTCAAATTACGACTTTTTATACCGAAAATATGCCAATTACTGAAAACGGCGATGGGTCATATTTTGCCCAAACCCCCTGCAGTTTTCAAAATGTCTGAAATGTCGGAAATTTGACTCCTGAGCGTGATTTTTGAGCCGAATTCTGACTCTCTGCACCTATTTTCAGTTTCAAATTACGACTTTTTATACCGAAAATATGCCAATTACTGAAAACGGCGATGGGTCATATTTTGCCCAAACCCCCTGCAGTTTTCAAAATGTCTGAAATGTCGGAAATTTGACTCCTGAGCGTGATTTTTGAGCCGAATTCTGACTCTCTGCACCTATTTTCAGTTTCAAATTACGACTTTTTATACCGAAAATATGCCAATTACTGAAAACGGCGATGGGTCATATTTTGCCCAAACCCCCTGCAGTTTTCAAAATGTCTGAAATGTCGGAAATTTGACTCCTGAGCGTGATTTTTGAGCCGAATTCTGACTCTCTGCACCTATTTTCAGTTTCAAATTACGACTTTTTATACCGAAAATATGCCAATTACTGAAAACGGCGATGGGTCATATTTTGCCCAAAACCCCCTGCAGTTTTCAAAATGTCTGAAATGTCGGAAATTTGACTCCTGAGCGTGATTTTTGAGCCGAATTCTGACTCTCTGCACCTATTTTCAGTTTCAAATTACGACTTTTTATACCGAAAATATGCCAATTACTGAAAACGGCGATGGGTCATATTTTGCCCAAACCCCCTGCAGTTTTCAAAATGTCTGAAATGTCGGAAATTTGACTCCTGAGCGTGATTTTTGAGCCGAATTCTGACTCTCTGCACCTATTTTCAGTTTCAAATTACGACTTTTTATACCGAAAATATGCCAATTACTGAAAACGGCGATGGGTCATATTTTGCCCAAACCCCCTGCAGTTTTCAAAATGTCTGAAATGTCGGAAATTTGACTCCTGAGCGTGATTTTTGAGCCGAATTCTGACTCTCTGCACCTATTTTCAGTTTCAAATTACGACTTTTTATACCGAAAATATGCCAATTACTGAAAACGGCGATGGGTCATATTTTGCCCAAACCCCCTGCAGTTTTCAAAATGTCTGAAATGTCGGAAATTTGACTCCTGAGCGTGATTTTTGAGCCGAATTCTGACTCTCTGCACCTATTTTCAGTTTCAAATTACGACTTTTTATACCGAAAATATGCCAATTACTGAAAACGGCGATGGGTCATATTTTGCCCAAACCCCCTGCAGTTTTCAAAATGTCTGAAATGTCGGAAATTTGACTCCTGAGCGTGATTTTTGAGCCGAATTCTGACTCTCTGCACCTATTTTCAGTTTCAAATTACGACTTTTATACCGAAAATATGCCAATTACTGAAAACGGCGATGGGTCATATTTTGCCCAAACCCCCTGCAGTTTTCAAAATGTCTGAAATGTCGGAAATTTGACTCCTGAGCGTGATTTTTGAGCCGAATTCTGACTCTCTGCACCTATTTTCAGTTTCAAATTACGACTTTTTATACCGAAAATATGCCAATTACTGAAAACGGCGATGGGTCATATTTTGCCCAAACCCCCTGCAGTTTTCAAAATGTCTGAAATGTCGGAAATTTGACTCCTGAGCGTGATTTTTGAGCCGAATTCTGACTCTCTGCACCTATTTTCAGTTTCAAATTACGACTTTTTATACCGAAAATATGCCAATTACTGAAAACGGCGATGGGTCATATTTTGCCCAAACCCCCTGCAGTTTTCAAAATGTCTGAAATGTCGGAAATTTGACTCCTGAGCGTGATTTTTGAGCCGAATTCTGACTCTCTGCACCTATTTTCAGTTTCAAATTACGACTTTTTATACCGAAAATATGCCAATTACTGAAAACGGCGATGGGTCATATTTTGCCCAAACCCCCTGCAGTTTTCAAAATGTCTGAAATGTCGGAAATTTGACTCCTGAGCGTGATTTTTGAGCCGAATTCTGACTCTCTGCACCTATTTTCAGTTTCAAATTACGACTTTTTATACCGAAAATATGCCAATTACTGAAAACGGCGATGGGTCATATTTTGCCCAAACCCCCTGCAGTTTTCAAAATGTCTGAAATGTCGGAAATTTGACTCCTGAGCGTGATTTTTGAGCCGAATTCTGACTCTCTGCACCTATTTTCAGTTTCAAATTACGACTTTTTATACCGAAAATATGCCAATTACTGAAAACGGCGATGGGTCATATTTTGCCCAAACCCCCTGCAGTTTTCAAAATGTCTGAAATGTCGGAAATTTGACTCCTGAGCGTGATTTTTGAGCCGAATTCTGACTCTCTGCACCTATTTTCAGTTTCAAATTACGACTTTTATACCGAAAATATGCCAATTACTGAAAACGGCGATGGGTCATATTTTGCCCAAACCCCCTGCAGTTTTCAAAATGTCTGAAATGTCGGAAATTTGACTCCTGAGCGTGATTTTTGAGCCGAATTCTGACTCTCTGCACCTATTTTCAGTTTCAAATTACGACTTTTTATACCGAAAATATGCCAATTACTGAAAACGGCGATGGGTCATATTTTGCCCAAACCCCCTGCAGTTTTCAAAATGTCTGAAATGTCGGAAATTTGACTCCTGAGCGTGATTTTTGAGCCGAATTCTGACTCTCTGCACCTATTTTCAGTTTCAAATTACGACTTTTTATACCGAAAATATGCCAATTACTGAAAACGGCGATGGGTCATATTTTGCCCAAACCCCCTGCAGTTTTCAAAATGTCTGAAATGTCGGAAATTTGACTCCTGAGCGTGATTTTTGAGCCGAATTCTGACTCTCTGCACCTATTTTCAGTTTCAAATTACGACTTTTTATACCGAAAATATGCCAATTACTGAAAACGGCGATGGGTCATATTTTGCCCAAACCCCCTGCAGTTTTCAAAATGTCTGAAATGTCGGAAATTTGACTCCTGAGCGTGATTTTTGAGCCGAATTCTGACTCTCTGCACCTATTTTCAGTTTCAAATTACGACTTTTTATACCGAAAATATGCCAATTACTGAAAACGGCGATGGGTCATATTTTGCCCAAACCCCCTGCAGTTTTCAAAATGTCTGAAATGTCGGAAATTTGACTCCTGAGCGTGATTTTTGAGCCGAATTCTGACTCTCTGCACCTATTTTCAGTTTCAAATTACGACTTTTTATACCGAAAATATTCCAATTACTGAAAACGGCGATGGGTCATATTTTGCCCAAACCCCCTGCAGTTTTCAAAATGTCTGAAATGTCGGAAATTTGACTCCTGAGCGTGATTTTTGAGCCGAATTCTGACTCTCTGCACCTATTTTCAGTTTCAAATTACGACTTTTTATACCGAAAATATGCCAATTACTGAAAACGGCGATGGGTCATATTTTGCCCAAAACCCCCTGCAGTTTTCAAAATGTCTGAAATGTCGGAAATTTGACTCCTGAGCGTGATTTTTGAGCCGAATTCTGACTCTCTGCACCTATTTTCAGTTTCAAATTACGACTTTTTATACCGAAAATATGCCAATTACTGAAAACGGCGATGGGTCATATTTTGCCCAAACCCCCTGCAGTTTTCAAAATGTCTGAAATGTCGGAAATTTGACTCCTGAGCGTGATTTTTGAGCCGAATTCTGACTCTCTGCACCTATTTTCAGTTTCAAATTACGACTTTTTATACCGAAAATATGCCAATTACTGAAAACGGCGATGGGTCATATTTTGCCCAAAACCCCCTGCAGTTTTCAAAATGTCTGAAATGTCGGAAATTTGACTCCTGAGCGTGATTTTTGAGCCGAATTCTGACTCTCTGCACCTATTTTCAGTTTCAAATTACGACTTTTTATACCGAAAATATGCCAATTACTGAAAACGGCGATGGGTCATATTTTGCCCAAACCCCCTGCAGTTTTCAAAATGTCTGAAATGTCGGAAATTTGACTCCTGAGCGTGATTTTTGAGCCGAATTCTGACTCTCTGCACCTATTTTCAGTTTCAAATTACGACTTTTTATACCGAAAATATGCCAATTACTGAAAACGGCGATGGGTCATATTTTGCCCAAACCCCCTGCAGTTTTCAAAATGTCTGAAATGTCGGAAATTTGACTCCTGAGCGTGATTTTTGAGCCGAATTCTGACTCTCTGCACCTATTTTCAGTTTCAAATTACGACTTTTTATACCGAAAATATGCCAATTACTGAAAACGGCGATGGGTCATATTTTGCCCAAACCCCCTGCAGTTTTCAAAATGTCTGAAATGTCGGAAATTTGACTCCTGAGCGTGATTTTTGAGCCGAATTCTGACTCTCTGCACCTATTTTCAGTTTCAAATTACGACTTTTTATACCGAAAATATGCCAATTACTGAAAACGGCGATGGGTCATATTTTGCCCAAACCCCCTGCAGTTTTCAAAATGTCTGAAATGTCGGAAATTTGACTCCTGAGCGTGATTTTTGAGCCGAATTCTGACTCTCTGCACCTATTTTCAGTTTCAAATTACGACTTTTTATACCGAAAATATGCCAATTACTGAAAACGGCGATGGGTCATATTTTGCCCAAACCCCCTGCAGTTTTCAAAATGTCTGAAATGTCGGAAATTTGACTCCTGAGCGTGATTTTGAGCCGAATTCTGACTCTCTGCACCTATTTTCAGTTTCAAATTACGACTTTTTATACCGAAAATATGCCAATTACTGAAAACGGCGATGGGTCATATTTTGCCCAAACCCCCTGCAGTTTTCAAAATGTCTGAAATGTCGGAAATTTGACTCCTGAGCGTGATTTTTGAGCCGAATTCTGACTCTCTGCACCTATTTTCAGTTTCAAATTACGACTTTTTATACCGAAAATATGCCAATTACTGAAAACGGCGATGGGTCATATTTTGCCCAAACCCCCTGCAGTTTTCAAAATGTCTGAAATGTCGGAAATTTGACTCCTGAGCGTGATTTTTGAGCCGAATTCTGACTCTCTGCACCTATTTTCAGTTTCAAATTACGACTTTTTATACCGAAAATATGCCAATTACTGAAAACGGCGATGGGTCATATTTTGCCCAAACCCCCTGCAGTTTTCAAAATGTCTGAAATGTCGGAAATTTGACTCCTGAGCGTGATTTTTGAGCCGAATTCTGACTCTCTGCACCTATTTTCAGTTTCAAATTACGACTTTTTATACCGAAAATATGCCAATTACTGAAAACGGCGATGGGTCATATTTTGCCCAAACCCCCTGCAGTTTTCAAAATGTCTGAAATGTCGGAAATTTGACTCCTGAGCGTGATTTATGAGCCGAATTCTGACTCTCTGCACCTATTTTCAGTTTCAAATTACGACTTTTTATACCGAAAATATGCCAATTACTGAAAACGGCGATGGGTCATATTTTGCCCAAACCCCCTGCAGTTTTCAAAATGTCTGAAATGTCGGAAATTTCACTCCTGAGCGTGATTTTTGAGCCGAATTCTGACTCTCTGCACCTATTTTCAGTTTCAAATTACGACTTTTTATACCGAAAATATGCCAATTACTGAAAACGGCGATGGGTCATATTTTGCCCAAAACCCCCTGCAGTTTTCAAAATGTCTGAAATGTCGGAAATTTGACTCCTGAGCGTGATTTTTGAGCCGAATTCTGACTCTCTGCACCTATTTTCAGTTTCAAATTACGACTTTTTATACCGAAAATATGCCAATTACTGAAAACGGCGATGGGTCATATTTTGCCCAAACCCCCTGCAGTTTTCAGAAAGTCTGAAATTTCGAAAATTTTACTCCTGAGCGTGATTTTTGAGCCGAATTCTGACTCTCTGCACCTATTTTCAGTTTCAAATTACGACTTTTATACCGAAAATATGCCAATTACTGAAAACGGCGATGGGTCATATTTTGCCCAAACCCCCCTGCAGTTTTCAAAATGTCTGAAATGTCGGAAATTTGACTCCTGAGCGTGATTTTTGAGCCGAATTCTGACTCTCTGCACCTAATTTCAGTTTCAAATTACGACTTTTTATACCGAAAATATGCCAATTACTGAAAACGGCGATGGGTCATATTTTGCCCAAACCCCCTGCAGTTTTCAAAATGTCTGAAATGTCGGAAATTTGACTCCTGAGCGTGATTTTTGAGCCGAATTCTGACTCTCTGCACCTATTTTCAGTTTCAAATTACGACTTTTTATACCGAAAATATGCCAATTACTGAAAACGGCGATGGGTCATATTTTGCCCAAACCCCCTGCAGTTTTCAAAATGTCTGAAATGTCGGAAATTTGACTCCTGAGCGTGATTTTTGAGCCGAATTCTGACTCTCTGCACCTATTTTCAGTTTCAAATTACGACTTTTTATACCGAAAATATGCCAATTACTGAAAACGGCGATGGGTCATATTTTGCCCAAACCCCCTGCAGTTTTCAAAATGTCTGAAATGTCGGAAATTTGACTCCTGAGCGTGATTTTTGAGCCGAATTCTGACTCTCTGCACCTATTTTCAGTTTCAAATTACGACTTTTTATACCGAAAATATGCCAATTACTGAAAACGGCGATGGGTCATATTTTGCCCAAACCCCCTGCAGTTTTCAAAATGTCTGAAATGTCGGAAATTTGACTCCTGAGCGTGATTTTTGAGCCGAATTCTGACTCTCTGCACCTATTTTCAGTTTCAAATTACGACTTTTTATACCGAAAATATGCCAATTACTGAAAACGGCGATGGGTCATATTTTGCCCAAACCCCCTGCAGTTTTCAAAATGTCTGAAATGTCGGAAATTTGACTCCTGAGCGTGATTTTTGAGCCGAATTCTGACTCTCTGCACCTATTTTCAGTTTCAAATTACGACTTTTTATACCGAAAATATGCCAATTACTGAAAACGGCGATGGGTCATATTTTGCCCAAACCCCCCTGCAGTTTTCAAAATGTCTGAAATGTCGGAAATTTGACTCCTGAGCGTGATTTTTGAGCCGAATTCTGACTCTCTGCACCTATTTTCAGTTTCAAATTACGACTTTTTATACCGAAAATATGCCAATTACTGAAAACGGCGATGGGTCATATTTTGCCCAAACCCCCTGCAGTTTTCAAAATGTCTGAAATGTCGGAAATTTGACTCCTGAGCGTGATTTTTGAGCCGAATTCTGACTCTCTGCACCTATTTTCAGTTTCAAATTACGACTTTTTATACCGAAAATATGCCAATTACTGAAAACGGCGATGGGTCATATTTTGCCCAAACCCCCTGCAGTTTTCAAAATGTCTGAAATGTCGGAAATTTGACTCCTGAGCGTGATTTTTGAGCCGAATTCTGACTCTCTGCACCTATTTTCAGTTTCAAATTACGACTTTTTATACCGAAAATATGCCAATTACTGAAAACGGCGATGGGTCATATTTTGCCCAAACCCCCTGCAGTTTTCAAAATGTCTGAAATGTCGGAAATTTGACTCCTGAGCGTGATTTTTGAGCCGAATTCTGACTCTCTGCACCTATTTTCAGTTTCAAATTACGACTTTTTATACCGAAAATATGCCAATTACTGAAAACGGCGATGGGTCATATTTTGCCCAAACCCCCTGCAGTTTTCAAAATGTCTGAAATGTCGGAAATTTGACTCCTGAGCGTGATTTTTGAGCCGAATTCTGACTCTCTGCACCTATTTTCAGTTTCAAATTACGACTTTTTATACCGAAAATATGCCAATTACTGAAAACGGCGATGGGTCATATTTTGCCCAAACCCCCTGCAGTTTTCAAAATGTCTGAAATGTCGGAAATTTGACTCCTGAGCGTGATTTTTGAGCCGAATTCTGACTCTCTGCACCTATTTTCAGTTTCAAATTACGACTTTTTATACCGAAAATATGCCAATTACTGAAAACGGCGATGGGTCATATTTTGCCCAAACCCCCTGCAGTTTTCAAAATGTCTGAAATGTCGGAAATTTGACTCCTGAGCGTGATTTTTGAGCCGAATTCTGACTCTCTGCACCTATTTTCAGTTTCAAATTACGACTTTTTATACCGAAAATATGCCAATTACTGAAAACGGCGATGGGTCATATTTTGCCCAAACCCCCTGTAGTTTTCAAAATGTCTGAAATTTCGAAAATTTGACTCCTGAGCGTGATTTTTGAGCCGAATTCTGACTCTCTGCACCTATTTTCAGTTTCAAATTACGAATTTTTATACCGAAAATATGCCAATTACTGAAAACGGCGATGGGTCATATTTTGCCAAAAACCCCCTTGCAGTTTTCAAAATGTCTGAAATGTCGGAAATTTGACTCCTGAGCGTGATTTTTGAGCCGGAGTCTGACTCTCTGCACCTATTTTCAGTTTCAAATTACGACTTTTTATTCCGAAAATATGCCAATTACTGTAAACTGCGATGGGTCATATTTTGCCCAAACCCCCTGCAGTTTTCAAAATGTCGGAAATGTCGGAAATTTGACTCCTGAGCGTGATTTTTGAGCCGAATTCTGACTCTCTGCACCTATTTTCAGTTTCAAATTACGACTTTTTATACCGAAAATATGCCAATTACTGAAAACGGCGATGGGTCATATTTTGCCCAAACAAACCCCCTGCAGTTTTCAAAATGTCTGAAATGTCGGAAATTTGACTCCTGAGCGTGATTTTTGAGCCGAATTCTGACTCTCTGCACCTATTTTCAGTTTCAAATTACGACTTTTTATACCGAAAATATGCCAATTACTGAAAACAGCGATGGGTCATATTTTGCCCAAACCCCCTGCAGTTTTCAAAATGTCTGAAATGTCGGAAATTTGACTCCTGAGCGTGATTTTTGAGCCGAATTCTGACTCTCTGCACCTATTTTCAGTTTCAAATTACGACTTTTTATACCGAAAATATGCCAATTACTGAAAACGGCGATGGGTCATATTTTGCCCAAACCCCCTGCAGTTTTCAAAATGTCTGAAATGTCGGAAATTTGACTCCTGAGCGTGATTTTTGAGCCGAATTCTGACTCTCTGCACCTATTTTCAGTTTCAAATTACGACTTTTATACCGAAAATATGCCAATTACTGAAAACGGCGATGGGTCATATTTTGCCCAAACCCCCTGCAGTTTTCAAAATGTCTGAAATGTCGGAAATTTGACTCCTGAGCGTGATTTTTGAGCCGAATTCTGACTCTCTGCACCTATTTTCAGTTTCAAATTACGACTTTTTATACCGAAAATATGCCAATTACTGAAAACGGCGATGGGTCATATTTTGCCCAAACCCCCTGCAGTTTTCAAAATGTCTGAAATGTCGGAAATTTGACTCCTGAGCGTGATTTTTGAGCCGAATTCTGACTCTCTGCACCTATTTTCAGTTTCAAATTACGACTTTTTATACCGAAAATATGCCAATTACTGAAAACGGCGATGGGTCATATTTTGCCCAAACCCCCTGCAGTTTTCAAAATGTCTGAAATGTCGGAAATTTGACTCCTGAGCGTGATTTTTGAGCCGAATTCTGACTCTCTGCACCTATTTTCAGTTTCAAATTACGACTTTTTATACCGAAAATATGCCAATTACTGAAAACGGCGATGGGTCATATTTTGCCCAAACCCCCTGCAGTTTTCAAAATGTCTGAAATGTCGGAAATTTGACTCCTGAGCGTGATTTTTGAGCCGAATTCTGACTCTCTGCACCTATTTTCAGTTTCAAATTACGACTTTTTATACCGAAAATATGCCAATTACTGAAAACGGCGATGGGTCATATTTTGCCCAAACCCCCTGCAGTTTTCAAAATGTCTGAAATGTCGGAAATTTGACTCCTGAGCGTGATTTTGAGCCGAATTCTGACTCTCTGCACCTATTTTCAGTTTCAAATTACGACTTTTTATACCGAAAATATGCCAATTACTGAAAACGGCGATGGGTCATATTTTGCCCAAACCCCCTGCAGTTTTCAAAATGTCTGAAATGTCGGAAATTTGACTCCTGAGCGTGATTTTTGAGCCGAATTCTGACTCTCTGCACCTATTTTCAGTTTCAAATTACGACTTTTTATACCGAAAATATGCCAATTACTGAAAACGGCGATGGGTCATATTTTGCCCAAACCCCCTGCAGTTTTCAAAATGTCTGAAATGTCGGAAATTTGACTCCTGAGCGTGATTTTTGAGCCGAATTCTGACTCTCTGCACCTATTTTCAGTTTCAAATTACGACTTTTTATACCGAAAATATGCCAATTACTGAAAACGGCGATGGGTCATATTTTGCCCAAACCCCCTGCAGTTTTCAAAATGTCTGAAATGTCGGAAATTTGACTCCTGAGCGTGATTTTTGAGCCGAATTCTGACTCTCTGCACCTATTTTCAGTTTCAAATTACGACTTTTTATACCGAAAATATGCCAATTACTGAAAACGGCGATGGGTCATATTTTGCCCAAACCCCCTGCAGTTTTCAAAATGTCTGAAATGTCGGAAATTTGACTCCTGAGCGTGATTTTTGAGCCGAATTCTGACTCTCTGCACCTATTTTCAGTTTCAAATTACGACTTTTTATACCGAAAATATGCCAATTACTGAAAACGGCGATGGGTCATATTTTGCCCAAACCCCCTGCAGTTTTCAAAATGTCTGAAATGTCGGAAATTTGACTCCTGAGCGTGATTTTTGAGCCGAATTCTGACTCTCTGCACCTATTTTCAGTTTCAAATTACGACTTTTTATACCGAAAATATGCCAATTACTGAAAACGGCGATGGGTCATATTTTGCCCAAACCCCCTGCAGTTTTCAAAATGTCTGAAATGTCGGAAATTTGACTCCTGAGCGTGATTTTTGAGCCGAATTCTGACTCTCTGCACCTATTTTCAGTTTCAAATTACGACTTTTTATACCGAAAATATGCCAATTACTGAAAACGGCGATGGGTCATATTTTGCCCAAACCCCCTGCAGTTTTCAAAATGTCTGAAATTTCGAAAATTTGACTCCTGAGCGTGATTTTTGAGCCGAATTCTGACTCTCTGCACGTATTTTCAGTTTCAAATTACGTCTTTTTATACCGAAAATATGCCAATTACTGAAAACGGCGATGGGTCATATTTTGCCCAAAACCCCCTTGCAGTTTTCAAAATGTCTGAAATGTCGGAAATTTGACTCCTGAACGTGATTTATGAGCCGAATTCTGACTCTCTGCACCTATTTTCAGTTTCAAATTACGACTTTTTATACCGAAAATATTCCAATTACTGAAAACGGCGATGGGTCATATTTTGCCCAAACCCCCTGCAGTTTTCAGAAAGTCTGAAATTTCGAAAATTTTACTCCTGAGCGTGATTTTTGAGCCGAATTCTGACTCTCTGCACCTATTTTCAGTTTCAAATTACGACTTTTTATACCGAAAATATGCCAATTACTGAAAACGGCGATGGGTCATATTTTGCCCAAACCCCCTGCAGTTTTCAAAATGTCTGAAATTTCGGAAATTTGACTCCTGAGCGTGATTTTTGAGCCGAATTCTGACTCTCTGCACCTATTTTCAGTTTCAAATTACGACTTTTTATACCGAAAATATGCCAATTACTGAAAACGGCGATGGGTCATATTTTGCCCAAACTCCCCTGCAGTTTTCAAA
>NW_025557623.1:0-23094 GCF_020424385.1 Procambarus clarkii
AATAGAACTTACACATCTCCGGTTCTGTTTATATCTACATTTGAGTGAGGTGGATGGGGGTGAGGTGGCATTAATAGGGTATTAATTTCATCAACACAAGACAGAACAAGAGGTGGCATTAATAGGGTATTAATTTCATCAACACAAGACAGAACACGAAACAATGGGTATTGAAATGGAAGTGATTTTAGAAAGCCTATTGGTCCATATTTCTTGATGCTTCTATACTGGAGCGGAGTCTTGAGGTGGGTAGAATATAGTTGTGCATTAATTGGCTGTTGATTGCTGGTGTTGACTTCTTAATGTGTAGTGCCTCGCAAATGTCAAGCCGCCTGCTATCGCTGTATCTATCGATGATTTCTGTGTTGTTTACTAGGATTTCTCTGGCGATGGTTTGGTTGTGGGAAGAGATTATATGTTCCTTAATGGAGCCCAGTTGTTTATGCATCGTTAAACGCCTTGAAAGAGATGTTGTCGTCTTGCCTATATACTGGGTTTTTTGGAGCTTACAGTCCCCAAGTGGGCATTTGAAGGCATAGACGACGTTGGTCTCTTTTAAAGCGTTCTGCTTTGTGTCTGGAGAGTTTCTCATGAGTAGGCTGGCCGTTTTTCTGGTTTTATAGTAAATCGTCAGTTGTATCCTCTGATTTTTGTCTGTAGGGATAACGTTTCTATTAACAATATCTTTCAGGACCCTTTCCTCTGTTTTATGAGCTGTGGAAAAGAAGTTCCTGTAAAATAGTCTAATAGGGGGTATAGGTGTTGTGTTAGTTGTCTCTTCAGAGGTTGCATGGCGTTTCACTTTCCTTCTTATGATGTCTTCGACGAAACCATTGGAGAAGCCATTGTTGACTAGGACCTGCCTTACCCTACATAGTTCTTCGTCGACTTGCGTCCATTCTGAGCTGTGGCTTAGAGCACGGTCGACATATGCGTTAACAACACTCCTCTTGTACCTGTCTGGGCAGTCGCTGTTGGCATTTAGGCACATTCCTATGTTCGTTTCTTTAGTGTAGACTGCAGTGTGGAAACCTCCGCCCTTTTCCATGACTGTTACATCTAGAAAGGGCAGCTTCCCATCCTTTTCCATCTCGTAAGTGAAACGCAGCACGGAACTCTGCTCAAATGCCTCCTTCAGCTCCTGCAGGTGTCTGACATCAGGTACCTGTGTAAAAATGTCGTCAACATACCTGCAGTATATGGCCGGTTTCAAGTTCATGTCGACTAAGACTTTTTGCTCGATGGTACCCATGTAGAAGTTTGCAAACAGGACACCTAGGGGAGAACCCATGGCGACCCCATCTACTTGCTTATACATGTGCCCATCCGGGCTCAAGAAGGGTGCCTCTTTAGTACAAGCTTGGAGTAGTTTCCTTAGAATATTTTCGGGTATGTCAAGAGGAGTACAGGCTGGATCACGATACACTCTGTCGGCTATCATCCCGATTGTCTCGTCCACAGGTACGTTGGTAAACAGCGATTCTACGTCCAACGAGGCTCTTATCCCTGTGGCCCGTGTGCCCCGCAGTAAGTCAACAAATTCCTTTGGAGACTCCAGGCTGAAGGCGCAAGGAACATAAGGAGTCAGCAGGCCGTTGAGTCGCTTCGCCAGTCTGTACGTGGGTGTGGGTATCTGGCTAATGATTGGCCGAAGTGGGTTTCCAGGCTTGTGTGTCTTGACATTTCCATATGCATATCCAGTTTTATATTCCCCAATGATCTTTGGTAGGTGGAGTCCGGATTTCTTGGCGTTCACAGTTTCGATCAGTTTGTTGACCTTTGCTTTTAATTCGGCTGTAGTGTCCTTCGTTACCCTTTGGAACTTAGTTTGGTCAGAGAGTATGAGGTTCATTTTCGCCAGATATTCGTCTTTTTTAAGAATGACATATATTGGCGACTTGTCACCTCTCCTGACAACTATCTCCTTGTTCTCACGAAGGCTTTTAGCTGCTGCTTTGAGCTCGGGGGACAGTATGGTGCTTCTGTAATTGCCTCGATTCTTTCCTCCTTCTGCAATAAGTTCTGCTTGTAAGGTATCGTTGGTAGTGACCTTCTTTTGTGTCTCGAGGTCGAATATGTCGTCCAACAGAATTTCCAACTCCACTTTCCGGGCCATCTCACTCGGTCTGGATATAACATGACAGTTTATGCCCAGATTTAGGAGAGTGACTTGGTCCTCAGTGAGGTTAATTCCTGCAAGGTTCAGGAAGCCATCTCTTGGTCGTGGAATTGCCATAGGTCCTCCATATAATGTTGTTAGTTTCTTGATAATCCTTGTTTCAGTGCTGAGGTGATGTCGGTCTGTGAGGATGTCGAGGTGTTGTTCAATGCGGGTACAGATACTTTCGTCGATGTTGCTATTTCTCCACTCGTTTGTAGCATGAAGTAGTTACGTTTTGTTGTCTTTGATTTCATTCTCTGCCTTGTATATCTGATCACGAATCAGATTCTGGCGATATTTTATCGTGAAGGCTTGATTCCTTGCTGCTGGGTCGTGCGCTTTAATATTAGTATATTTTGGTAGCAGTCTTTCCTGTAGATATATATTATTAAATATGACCGAAAAAGTAAGATTAATAATTCTAACACGAATTTTCTCAATCTTTCGTACATTTCTTTTCACTGTTGGAGGTAATTCAAAAATCAATTCTCCAAAATTCATTTTTATTTCTAGTCTGACGCGACATGAGCACGTTTCGTAAAACTTATTACATTTTCAAAGACTTTAGTTTACAAATACACAACTGAATAGAACTTACACATCTCCGGTTCTGTTTATATCTACATTTGAGTGAGGTGGATGGGGTGAGGTGGCATTAATAGGGTATTAATTTCATCAACACAAGACAGAACAAGAGGTGGCATTAATAGGGTATTAATTTCATCAACACAAGACAGAACACGAAACAATGGGTATTGAAATGGAAGTGATTTTAGAAAGCCTATTGGTCCATATTTCTTGATGCTTCTATACTGGAGCGGAGTCTTGAGGTGGGTAGAATATAGTTGTGCATTAATTGGCTGTTGATTGCTGGTGTTGACTTCTTAATGTGTAGTGCCTCGCAAATGTCAAGCCGCCTGCTATCGCTGTATCTATCGATGATTTCTGTGTTGTTTACTAGGATTTCTCTGGCGATGGTTTGGTTGTGGGAAGAGATTATATGTTCCTTAATGGAGCCCAGTTGTTTATGCATCGTTAAACGCCTAGAAAGAGATGTTGTCGTCTTGCCTATATACTGGGTTTTTTGGAGCTTACAGTCCCCAAGTGGGCATTTGAAGGCATAGACGACGTTGGTCTCTTTTAAAGCGTTCTGCTTTGTGTCTGGAGAGTTTCTCATGAGTAGGCTGGCCGTTTTTCTGGTTTTATAGTAAATCGTCAGTTGTATCCTCTGATTTTTGTCTGTAGGGATAACGTTTCTATTAACAATATCTTTCAGGACCCTTTCCTCTGTTTTATGAGCTGTGGAAAAGAAGTTCCTGTAAAATAGTCTAATAGGGGGTATAGGTGTTGTGTTAGTTGTCTCTTCAGAGGTTGCATGGCGTTTCACTTTCCTTCTTATGATGTCTTCGACGAAACCATTGGAGAAGCCATTGTTGACTAGGACCTGCCTTACCCTACATAGTTCTTCGTCGACTTGCGTCCATTCTGAGCTGTGGCTTAGAGCACGGTCGACATATGCGTTAACAACACTCCTCTTGTACCTGTCTGGGCAGTCGCTGTTGGCATTTAGGCACATTCCTATGTTCGTTTCCTTAGTGTAGACTGCAGTGTGGAAACCTCCGCCCTTTTCCATGACTGTTACATCTAGAAAGGGCAGCTTCCCATCCTTTTCCATCTCGTAAGTGAAACGCAGCACGGAACTCTGCTCAAATGCCTCCTTCAGCTCCAGCAGATGTCTGACATCAGGTACCTGTGTAAAAATGTCGTCAACATACCTGCAGTATATGGCCGGTTTCAAGTTCATGTCGACTAAGACTTTTTGCTCGATGGTACCCATGTAGAAGTTTGCAAACAGGACACCTAGGCCCATAAGCAATCCAGCTGGGATCGCCCCATTGCCGACCAAGAAGCTGCAACTTTGCTAGAAGCTGCGACAACACCACATGACACTGCCCGACTTAGAGCTGTAGCAGCTCACCATGCAGGTGATTTCCTATTAGCAACCCCAATGTCAGCAACCGGCACCCGTCTCACACCGCAGGCCCTCCAAATTGCCGTGGCTCTCCGCCTCGCTGCCCCAATCCACACCGAATACAGGTGTATTTGCGGCGAGGCAGAGGCCGACAGATATGGACGGCATGGCCTTCTTTGCCAAAGGACGGGAGGATGGCATGCAAGACACGGCGAGGTTAATGACATTATTAAGAGAAGCCTTACCACAGCCGGTTGTCCAGCAGAGAGAGAGCCCCATTACCTAATGTCCCGCAACTCTGATGAGCCTGTCGGTCGCCCAGACGGAATTACGGTGAACCCCTGGAAGAATGGTAGACAGTTGGTGTGGGACTACACTTGCGTTTCAACTTTAGCCAATACCTATGTTGACTTCAGTGCTACACAAGCAGGAGGAGCTGCCAATCACCGGGAAGCGGCCAAGTCACATAAATACAGAGACCTTGAGCACCACTACAATTTTGTCCCCATTGCCTCAGAGACACTTGGTGCCTGGGGTAAAAGTGCTGCTAGCTTTTTAAAGGAGTTGGGGTCTAAGCTAATCGAAACAACTAGAGACCCCAGAGCTGCCAGTTTTCTTTTCCAGCGCCTTAGTGTGGCAATCCAGAGAGGAAATGCTCACTGCATCCATGGTTCCTGCCCGCCATCTGAGGAGCTGGAGGAGCTATTCAACTTGTGACAAGCAGCCTTTTACCCTGTATGTAATCAATATTGCAACTTTTTTTGTGTAATGACATTTTCAAATAAAGTTAGATAAATATACACACTTAACAAAAGAATAGGGGTGGTAGGAGAAGAAAATATCAAAGTGTTCAGTGAGGATCCACAAGGTCTTCTCTGAGTACTCTTTATTTTCTTCTCCGAGGCTATGGGTCCCTACATTTGCACCAGAGGTGGTACCCCTTCTAGGTTTAAAAAAAAAAAAAAAAAAAAAAAAAAAAAATATATATATATATATATATATATATATATATATATATATATATATATATATATATATATATATATATATATATATATATATATATATATATATATATATATATATATATATTAGTATATTTTGGTAGCAGTCTTTCCTGTAGACATATATTATTAAATATGACCGAAAAAGTAAGATTAATAATTCTAACACGAATTTTCTCAATCTTTCGTACATTACGCTTCACTGTTGGAGGTAAATCAAAAATCACTTCTCCAAAATTCATTTTTATTTCTAGTCTGACGCGACACGGGCGCGTTTCGTAAAACTTATTACATTTTCAAAGACTTCACAAATACACAACTGATTAGAACGTATCTCTGATTTTATATCTACATTTGAGTGAGGTGGGAAGGGTGATGTGGCATTAACACAAGACAGAACAGGAGGGGATATTAATAGGGTATTAAAAGTATCAACACAAGACAGAACAGAAACAATGGGTATTGAATAGAAGTGTTTGTAGAAAGCCTATTGGTCCATATTTCTTGATGCTTCTATATTGGAGCGGAGTCTTGAGGTGGGTAGAATATAGTTGTGCAATAATTGGCTGTTGATTGCTGGTGTTGACTTCTTGATGTGTAGTGCCTCGCAAACGTCAAGCCGCCTGCTATCGCTGTATCTATCGATGATTTCTGTGTTGTTTACTAGGATTTCTCTGGCGATGGTTTGGTTATGGGAAGAGATTATATGTTCCTTAATGGAGCCCTGTTGCTTATGCATCGTTAAACGCCTAGAAAGAGATGTTGTTGTCTTGCCTATATACTGGGTTTTTTGGAGCTTACAGTCCCCAAGTGGGCATTTGAAGGCATAGACGACATTAGTCTCTTTTAAAGCGTTCTGTTTTGTGTCTGGAGAGTTTCTCATGAGTAGGCTGGCCGTTTTTCTGGTTTTATAGTAAATCGTCAGTTGTATCCTCTGATTTTTGTCTGTAGGGATAACGTTTCTATTAACAATATCTTTCAGGACCCTTTCCTCCGTTTTATGAGCTGTGGAAAAGAAGTTCCTGTAAAATAGTCTAATAGGGGGTATAGGTGTTGTGTTAGTTGTCTCTTCAGAGGTTGCATGGCTTTTCACTTTCCTTCTTATGATGTCTTCGATGAAACCATTGGAGAAGCCGTTATTGACTAGGACCTGCCTTACCCTACAGAGTTCTTCGTCGACTTGCTTCCATTCTGAGCTGTGGCTGAGAGCACGGTCGACGTATGCGTTAACAACACTCCTCTTGTACCTGTCAGGGCAGTCGCTGTTGGCATTTAGGCACATTCCTATGTTTGTTTCCTTAGTGTAGACTGCAGTGTGGAAACCTCCGCCCTTTTCCATGACTGTTACATCTAGAAAAGGCAGCTTCCCATCCTTTTCTGTCTCGTAAGTGAAACGCAGCACGGAATTCTGCTCAAATGCCTCCTTCAGCTTCTGCAGATGTCTGACATCAGTTGTGTATTTGTGAAGTCTTTGAAAATGTAATAAGTTTTACGAAACGCGCCCGTGACGCGTCAGACTAGAAATAAAAATGAATTTTGGAGAAGTGATTTTTGATTTACCTCCAACAGTGAAGCGTAATGTACGAAAGATTGAGAAAATTCGTGTTAGAATTATTAATCTTACTTTTTCGGTCGTATTTAATAATATATATATATATATATATATATATATATATATATATATATATATATATATATATATATATATATATATATATATATATATATATATATATATATATATATATATATATATATATATATATATATATATATATATATATATATATATATATATATATATATATATATATATATATATATATATATATATATATATATATATATATATATATATATATATATATATATATATATATATATATATATTGGTGTATACTGGCAGCAGGTTTTCTTTCAAACATGTTTCATTGAATATGACCGCATATTCTGTATTTATTATTTTCTGGTTTAGGGCTTCTATCCCTCTAACTATTTTCTTAGCATCAGGGCTTAATTGGAATAGGAGTTCTCCAAAACTCATTTTCGTACTTCTAAGGTGAAGAAAAGAAGTGATTTACTATCGAGTGTATTACACTTATTTGTATAATTTGCACGACGTTTCGAACCTCCATGGTTCATTCTCAAGTGAACAGATCTTACAATACTAGTTGATTTTATACCCGCATTAGGTCAGGTGATAATACAATGAAGGTGAAAAACATGGGGGGATACATAAGGGATAAACATAGGGGCTGCAGAAGGCTTATTGGCCCATACGAGGCATCTCCTATCTAAACACAAAGATTAATCCAGTGTAATTGGCCTGTTATGTTGGACATTGTCTTCTGTGTTGGCATCGATATGTTCTTGTCTTGTCCTTACTCTCATGGTGGGTAGAGTAAATAGTTCCGTGATTTGGGTGTTCATGGTAGGTCGCTCTATTCTTATGTGAATTGCCTCAAGAATTTGTAATCTTCTTGAATCTTGGGTTTTGTCTATTATGCAAGTATTCTTGTTCAACATTTCTCTTGTTAGAGTAATGTCATGGGCTTGTCTCATGTGATTCCTAGGGGCACCAGATTGAAGATGGCATGTCAAACGCCTCGTCAGCTTGGTCGACGTCATACCTATGTACTTACATTGAAGGTTACATCCTTCGTGGGGGCAAGTGTACATGTATACAACGCTTGACTGCTGTAGAGGGTTCTCCGTCGGCTTCGGGCTGTTTTTGATAAGGAGTTCGGAAGTCTTCTTGGTTTTGTAGAATATTATCAGGTTTATGTTTTGGTTAGGAGTAGTGCTTTTTACTCCTTTACGGATTATTTCTTTCATTATTCTTTCCTCTTTTATATGTTCACTGTGCATGGTTGATTTGTAATATAATTTTATTGGGGGTGTTGTGGTTTCTGTTCTAGGTTCTGAATTATACCAACGGTCCAAGTGTCTTCTTATAGCAGCGTTTATTTCCGCGTTGCTATATCCGTTGTTCACCAATACCTGAGTTACTCTTTCAAACTCTCTACTCACGTTGCTCCATTCAGAGCAGTGGGTAAGCGCTCGACGAATATAAGCATTGAGAACACTGGCTTTGTATCTTTGGGGGCACTCACTTCTACCATTCAGGCATAATCCTATGTTGGTGGGCTTGGTATATACGTTGGTGCTTAAAGAGGTTCCTGTTTTTGTTATTAGTACATCCAAGAATGGCAGACTGTTATTTTCACTATTTTCATGTGTAAATCGGAGTACTGACTCTCTCTCTAGGTGTCTTTTTAGGTCAATTAGTTCATCTGAGTCTTTTACTATTACGAATATGTCATCTACATAACGGCAGTATACAGTTGGTTTTTGTCTGCTACTGAAGACCCTATCTTCGATGGTTCCCATATAAAAATTAGCAAATAAAACTCCTAAGGGGGAGCCTATTGCTACTCCGTCTATTTGTAAATACATGTCTCCTTGTGGACTGATGAAAGGGGCTTCCTTTGTACATGCTTCGAGAAGACTTTTCAAGTGTGGCTCAGGTATGTCTAATTTGGGGGTGTTCTCGTCTCTGTATACTCTGTCCAGTATCATTCCTATGGTTGTGTCGACTGGGACGTTGGTAAAAAGGGATAAATTAGACATACCTGAGCCACACTTGAAAAGTCTTCTCGAAGCATGTACAAAGGAAGCCCCTTTCATCAGTCCACAAGGAGACATGTATTTACAAATAGACGGAGTAGCAATGGGCTCCCCCTTAGGAGTTTTATTTGCTAATTTTTATATGGGAACCATCGAAGATAGGGTCTTCAGTAGCAGACAAAAACCAACTGTATACTACCGTTATGTAGATGACATATTCGTAATAGTAAAAGACTCAGATGAACTAATTGACCTAAAAAGACACCTAGAGAGAGAGTCAGTACTCCGATTTACACATGAAAATAGTGAAAATAACAGTCTGCCATTCTTGGATGTACTAATAACAAAAACAGGAACCTCTTTAAGCACCAACGTATATACCAAGCCCACCAACATAGGATTATGCCTGAACGGTAGAAGTGAGTGCCCCCAAAGATACAAAGCCAGTGTTCTCAATGCTTATATTCGTCGAGCGCTTACCCACTGCTCTGAATGGAGCAACGTGAGTAGAGAGTTTGAAAGAGTAACTCAGGTATTGGTGAACAACGGATATAGCAACGCGGAAATAAACGCTGCTATAAGAAGACACTTGGACCGTTGGTATAATTCAGAACCTAGAACAGAAACCACAACACCCCCAATAAAATTATATTACAAATCAACCATGCACAGTGAACATATAAAAGAGGAAAGAATAATGAAAGAAATAATCCGTAAAGGAGTAAAAAGCACTACTCCTAACCAAAACATAAACCTGATAATATTCTACAAAACCAAGAAGACTTCCGAACTCCTTATCAAAAACAGCCCGAAGCCGACGGAGAACCCTCTACAGCAGTCAAGCGTTGTATACATGTACACTTGCCCCCACGAAGGATGTAACCTTCAATGTAAGTACATAGGTATGACGTCGACCAAGCTGACGAGGCGTTTGACATGCCATCTTCAATCTGGTGCCCCTAGGAATCACATGAGACAAGCCCATGACATTACTCTAACAAGAGAAATGTTGAACAAGAATACTTGCATAATAGACAAAACCCAAGATTCAAGAAGATTACAAATTCTTGAGGCAATTCACATAAGAATAGAGCGACCTACCATGAACACCCAAATCACGGAACTATTTACTCTACCCACCATGAGAGTAAGGACAAGACAAGAACATATCGATGCCAACACAGAAGACAATGTCCAACATAACAGGCCAATTACACTGGATTAATCTTTGTGTTTAGATAGGAGATGCCTCGTATGGGCCAATAAGCCTTCTGCAGCCCCTATGTTTATCCCTTATGTATCCCCCCATGTTTTTCACCTTCATTGTATTATCACCTGACCTAATGCGGGTATAAAATCAACTAGTATTGTAAGATCTGTTCACTTGAGAATGAACCATGGAGGTTCGAAACGTCGTGCAAATTATACAAATAAGTGTAATACACTCTATAGTAAATCACTTCTTTTCTTCACCTTAAAAGTACGAAAATGAGTTTTGGAGAACTCCTATTCCAATTAAGCCCTGATGCTAAGAAAATAGTTAGAGGGATAGAAGCCCTAAACCAGAAAATAATAAATACAGAATATGCGGTCATATTCAATGAAATATATATATATATATATATATATTAGTATATTTTGGTAGCAGTCTTTCCGGTAGACATATATTATTAAATATGACCGAAAAAGTAAGATTAATAATTCTAACACGAATTTTCTCAATCTTTCGTACATTACGCTTCACTGTTGGAGGTAAATCAAAAATTAATTCTCCAGAATTCATTTTTATTTCTAGTCTGACGCGACACGGGCGCGTTTCATAAAACTTATTACATTTTCAAAGACTTTAGTTCACAAATACACAACTGAATAGAACTTACGTATCTCCGATTTTATATCTACATTTGAGTGAGGTGGGAGGGGTGATGTGGCATTAACACAAGACAGAACAAGAGGGGATATTAATAGGGTATTAAAAGTATCAACACGAGACAGAACACAAACAATGGGTATTGAATAGAAGTGTTTGTAGAAAGCCTATTGGTCCATATTTCTTGATGCTTCTATATTGGAGCAGAGTCTTGAGGTGGGTAGAATATAGTTGTGCAATAATTGGCTGTTGATTGCTGGTGTTGACTTCTTGATGTGTAGTGCCTCGCAAACGTCAAGCCGCCTGCTATCGCTGTATCTATCGATGATTTCTGTGTTGTTTACTAGGATTTCTCTGGCGATGGTTTGGTTGTGGGAAGAGATTATATGTTCCTTAATGGAGCCCTGTTGCTTATGCATCGTTAAACGCCTAGAAAGAGATGTTGTTGTCTTGCCTATATACTGGGTTTTTTGGAGCTTACAGTCCCCAAGTGGGCATTTGAAGGCATAGACGACGTTAGTCTCTTTTAAAGCGTTCTGTTTTGTGTCTGGAGAGTTTCTCATGAGTAGGCTGGCCGTTTTTCTGGTTTTATAGTAAATCGTCAGTTGTATCCTCTGATTTTTGTCTGTAGGGATAACGTTTCTATTAACAATATCTTTCAGGACCCTTTCCTCCGTTTTATGAGCTGTGGAAAAGAAGTTCCTGTAAAATAGTCTAATAGGGGGTATAGGTGTTGTGTTAGTTGTCTCTTCAGAGGTTGCATGGCTTTTCACTTTCCTTCTTATGATGTCTTCGATGAAACCATTGGAGAAGCCGTTATTGACTAGGACCTGCCTTACCCTACAGAGTTCTTCGTCGACTTGCTTCCATTCTGAGCTGTGGCTGAGAGCACGGTCGACGTATGCGTTAACAACACTCCTCTTGTACCTGTCAGGGCAGTCGCTGTTGGCATTTAGGCACATTCCTATGTTTGTTTCCTTAGTGTAGACTGCAGTGTGGAAACCTCCGCCCTTTTCCATGACTGTTACATCTAGAAAAGGCAGCTTCCCATCCTTTTCTGTCTCGTAAGTGAAACGCAGCACGGAATTCTGCTCAAATGCCTCCTTCAGCTTCTGCAGATGTCTGACATCAGTTGTGTATTTGTGAAGTCTTTGAAAATGTAATAAGTTTTACGAAACGCGCCCGTGACGCGTCAGACTAGAAATAAAAATGAATTTTGGAGAAGTGATTTTTGATTTACCTCCAACAGTGAAGCGTAATGTACGAAAGATTGAGAAAATTCGTGTTAGAATTATTAATCTTACTTTTTCGGTCATATTTAATAATATATATATATATATATATATATATATATATATATATATATATATATATATATATATATATATATATATATATATATATATATATATATATATATATATATATATATATATATATATATATATTGGTGTATACTGGCAGCAGGTTTTCTTTCAAACATGTTTCATTGAATATGACCGCATATTCTGTATTTATTATTTTCTGGTTTAGGGCTTCTATCCCTCTAACTATTTTCTTAGCATCAGGGCTTAATTGGAATAGGAGTTCTCCAAAACTCATTTTCGTACTTCTAAGGTGAAGAAAAGAAGTGATTTACTATCGAGTGTATTACACTTATTTGTATAATTTGCACGACGTTTCAAACCTCCATGGTTCATTCTCAAGTGAACAGATCTTACAATACTAGTTGATTTTATACCCGCATTAGGTCAGGTGATAATACAATGAAGGTGAAAAACATGGGGGGATACATAAGGGATAAACATAGGGGCTGCAGAAGGCTTATTGGCCCATACGAGGCATCTCCTATCTAAACACAAAGATTAATCCAGTGTAATTGGCCTGTTATGTTGGACATTGTCTTCTGTGTTGGCATCGATATGTTCTTGTCTTGTCCTTACTCTCATGGTGGGTAGAGTAAATAGTTCCGTGATTTGGGTGTTCATGGTAGGTCGCTCTATTCTTATGTGAATTGCCTCAAGAATTTGTAATCTTCTTGAATCTTGGGTTTTGTCTATTATGCAAGTATTCTTGTTCAACATTTCTCTTGTTAGAGTAATGTCATGGGCTTGTCTCATGTGATTCCTAGGGGCACCAGATTGAAGATGGCATGTCAAACGCCTCGTCAGCTTGGTCGACGTCATACCTATGTACTTACATTGAAGGTTACATCCTTCGTGGGGGCAAGTGTACATGTATACAACGCTTGACTGCTGTAGAGGGTTCTCCGTCGGCTTCGGGCTGTTTTTGATAAGGAGTTCGGAAGTCTTCTTGGTTTTGTAGAATATTATCAGGTTTATGTTTTGGTTAGGAGTAGTGCTTTTTACTCCTTTACGGATTATTTCTTTCATTATTCTTTCCTCTTTTATATGTTCACTGTGCATGGTTGATTTGTAATATAATTTTATTGGGGGTGTTGTGGTTTCTGTTCTAGGTTCTGAATTATACCAACGGTCCAAGTGTCTTCTTATAGCAGCGTTTATTTCCGCGTTGCTATATCCGTTGTTCACCAATACCTGAGTTACTCTTTCAAACTCTCTACTCACGTTGCTCCATTCAGAGCAGTGGGTAAGCGCTCGACGAATATAAGCATTGAGAACACTGGCTTTGTATCTTTGGGGGCACTCACTTCTACCATTCAGGCATAATCCTATGTTGGTGGGCTTGGTATATACGTTGGTGCTTAAAGAGGTTCCTGTTTTTGTTATTAGTACATCCAAGAATGGCAGACTGTTATTTTCACTATTTTCATGTGTAAATCGGAGTACTGACTCTCTCTCTAGGTGTCTTTTTAGGTCAATTAGTTCATCTGAGTCTTTTACTATTACGAATATGTCATCTACATAACGGCAGTATACAGTTGGTTTTTGTCTGCTACTGAAGACCCTATCTTCGATGGTTCCCATATAAAAATTAGCAAATAAAACTCCTAAGGGGGAGCCTATTGCTACTCCGTCTATTTGTAAATACATGTCTCCTTGTGGACTGATGAAAGGGGCTTCCTTTGTACATGCTTCGAGAAGACTTTTCAAGTGTGGCTCAGGTATGTCTAATTTGGGGGTGTTCTCGTCTCTGTATACTCTGTCCAGTATCATTCCTATGGTTGTGTCGACTGGGACGTTGGTAAAAAGGGATAAATTAGACATACCTGAGCCACACTTGAAAAGTCTTCTCGAAGCATGTACAAAGGAAGCCCCGTTCATCAGTCCACAAGGAGACATGTATTTACAAATAGACGGAGTAGCAATGGGCTCCCCCTTAGGAGTTTTATTTGCTAATTTTTATATGGGAACCATCGAAGATAGGGTCTTCAGTAGCAGACAAAAACCAACTGTATACTACCGTTATGTAGATGACATATTCGTAATAGTAAAAGACTCAGATGAACTAATTGACCTAAAAAGACACCTAGAGAGAGAGTCAGTACTCCGATTTACACATGAAAATAGTGAAAATAACAGTCTGCCATTCTTGGATGTACTAATAACAAAAACAGGAACCTCTTTAAGCACCAACGTATATACCAAGCCCACCAACATAGGATTATGCCTGAACGGTAGAAGTGAGTGCCCCCAAAGATACAAAGCCAGTGTTCTCAATGCTTATATTCGTCGAGCGCTTACCCACTGCTCTGAATGGAGCAACGTGAGTAGAGAGTTTGAAAGAGTAACTCAGGTATTGGTGAACAACGGATATAGCAACGCGGAAATAAACGCTGCTATAAGAAGACACTTGGACCGTTGGTATAATTCAGAACCTAGAACAGAAACCACAACACCCCCAATAAAATTATATTGCAAATCAACCATGCACAGTGAACATATAAAAGAGGAAAGAATAATGAAAGAAATAATCCGTAAAGGAGTAAAAAGCACTACTCCTAACCAAAACATAAACCTGATAATATTCTACAAAACCAAGAAGACTTCCGAACTCCTTATCAAAAACAGCCCGAAGCCCACGGAGAACCCTCTACAGCAGTCAAGCGTTGTATACATGTACACTTGCCCCCACGAAGGATGTAACCTTCAATGTAAGTACATAGGTATGACGTCGACCAAGCTGACGAGGCGTTTGACATGCCATCTTCAATCTGGTGCCCCTAGGAATCACATGAGACAAGCCCATGACATTACTCTAACAAGAGAAATGTTGAACAAGAATACTTGCATAATAGACAAAACCCAAGATTCAAGAAGATTACAAATTCTTGAGGCAATTCACATAAGAATAGAGCGACCTACCATGAACACCCAAATCACGGAACTATTTACTCTACCCACCATGAGAGTAAGGACAAGACAAGAACATATCGATGCCAACACAGAAGACAATGTCCAACATAACAGGCCAATTACACTGGATTAATCTTTGTGTTTAGATAGGAGATGCCTCGTATGGGCCAATAAGCCTTCTGCAGCCCCTATGTTTATCCCTTATGTATCCCCCCATGTTTTTCACCTTCATTGTATTATCACCTGACCTAATGCGGGTATAAAATCAACTAGTATTGTAAGATCTGTTCACTTGAGAATGAACCATGGAGGTTCGAAACGTCGTGCAAATTATACAAATAAGTGTAATACACTCTATAGTAAATCACTTCTTTTCTTCACCTTAAAAGTACGAAAATGAGTTTTGGAGAACTCCTATTCCAATTAAGCCCTGATGCTAAGAAAATAGTTAGAGGGATAGAAGCCCTAAACCAGAAAATAATAAATACAGAATATGCGGTCATATTCAATGAAATATATATATATATATATATATATATATATTAGTATATTTTGGTAGCAGTCTTTCCGGTAGACATATATTATTAAATATGACCGAAAAAGTAAGATTAATAATTCTAACACGAATTTTCTCAATCTTTCGTACATTACGCTTCACTGTTGGAGGTAAATCAAAAATTAATTCTCCAGAATTCATTTTTATTTCTAGTCTGACGCGACACGGGCGCGTTTCATAAAACTTATTACATTTTCAAAGACTTTAGTTCACAAATACACAACTGAATAGAACTTACGTATCTCCGATTTTATATCTACATTTGAGTGAGGTGGGAGGGGTGATGTGGCATTAACACAAGACAGAACAAGAGGGGATATTAATAGGGTATTAAAAGTATCAACACAAGACAGAACACAAACAATGGGTATTGAATAGAAGTGTTTGTAGAAAGCCTATTGGTCCATATTTCTTGATGCTTCTATATTGGAGCAGAGTCTTGAGGTGGGTAGAATATAGTTGTGCAATAATTGGCTGTTGATTGCTGGTGTTGACTTCTTGATGTGTAGTGCCTCGCAAACGTCAAGCCGCCTGCTATCGCTGTATCTATCGATGATTTCTGTGTTGTTTACTAGGATTTCTCTGGCGATGGTTTGGTTGTGGGAAGAGATTATATGTTCCTTAATGGAGCCCTGTTGCTTATGCATCGTTAAACGCCTAGAAAGAGATGTTGTTGTCTTGCCTATATACTGGGTTTTTTGGAGCTTACAGTCCCCAAGTGGGCATTTGAAGGCATAGACGACGTTAGTCTCTTTTAAAGCGTTCTGTTTTGTGTCTGGAGAGTTTCTCATGAGTAGGCTGGCCGTTTTTCTGGTTTTATAGTAAATCGTCAGTTGTATCCTCTGATTTTTGTCTGTAGGGATAACGTTTCTATTAACAATATCTTTCAGGACCCTTTCCTCCGTTTTATGAGCTGTGGAAAAGAAGTTCCTGTAAAATAGTCTAATAGGGGGTATAGGTGTTGTGTTAGTTGTCTCTTCAGAGGTTGCATGGCTTTTCACTTTCCTTCTTATGATGTCTTCGACGAAACCATTGGAGAAGCCGTTATTGACTAGGACCTGCCTTACCCTACAGAGTTCTTCGTCGACTTGCTTCCATTCTGAGCTGTGGCTGAGAGCACGGTCGACATATGCGTTAACAACACTCCTCTTGTACCTGTCAGGGCAGTCGCTGTTGGCATTTAGGCACATTCCTATGTTTGTTTCCTTAGTGTAGACTGCAGTGTGGAAACCTCCGCTCTTTTCCATGACTGTTACATCTAGAAAGGGCAGCTTCCCATCCTTTTCCATCTCGTAAGTGAAACGCAGCACGGAACTCTGCTCAAATGCCTCCTTCAGCTCCTGCAGATGTCTGACATCAGGTACCTGTGTAAAAATGTCATCAACATACCTGCAGTATATGGCCGGTTTCAAGTTCATGTCGACTAAGACTTTTTGCTCGATGGTACCCATGTAGAAGTTTGCAAACAGGACACCTAGGGGAGAACCCATGGCGACCCCATCTACTTGCTTATACATGTGCCCATCCGGGCTCAAGATGGGTGCCTCTTTAGTACAAGCTTGGAGTAGTTTCCTCAGAATATTTTCTGGTATGTCAAGAGGAGTACAGGCTGGATCACGATACACTCTGTCGGCTATCATTCCGATTGTCTCGTCCACAGGTACGTTGGTAAACAGCGATTCTACGTCCAACGAGGCTCTTATCCCTGTGGCCCGTGTGCCCCGCAGTAAGTCAACAAATTCCTTTGGAGACTTCAGGCTGAAGGCGCAAGGAACATAAGGAGTCAGCAGGCCGTTGAGTCGCTTCGCCAGTCTGTACGTGGGTGTGGGTATCTGGCTAATGATTGGCCGAAGTGGGTTTCCAGGCTTGTGCGTCTTGACATTTCCATACGCATATCCAGGTTTATATTCCCCAATGATCTTTGGCAGGTGGAGTCCGGATTTCTTGGCGTTCACAGTTTCGATCAGTTTGTTTACTTTTGCTTTTAATTCGGCTGTAGTGTCCTTCGTTACCCTTTGGAACTTAGTTTGGTCAGAGAGTATGATGTTCATTTTCGCCAGATATTCGTCATTTTTACACAGGTACCTGATGTCAGACATCTGCAGGAGCTGAAGGAGGCATTTGAGCAGAGTTCCGTGCTGCGTTTCACTTACGAGATGGAAAAGGATGGGAAGCTGCCCTTTCATAGGAATGTGCCTAAATGCCAACAGCGACTGCCCTGACAGGTACAAGAGGAGTGTTGTTAACGCATATGTCGACCGTGCTCTCAGCCACAGCTCAGAATGGAAGCAAGTCGACGAAGAACTCTGTAGGGTAAGGCAGGTCCTAGTCAATAACGGCTTCTCCAATGGTTTCGTCGAAGACATCATAAGAAGGAAAGTGAAAAGCCATGCAACCTCTGAAGAGACAACTAACACAACACCTATACCCCCTATTAGACTATTTTACAGGAACTTCTTTTCCACAGCTCATAAAACGGAGGAAAGGGTCCTGAAAGATATTGTTAATAGAAACGTTATCCCTACAGACAAAAATCAGAGGATACAACTGACGATTTACTATAAAACCAGAAAAACGGCCAGCCTACTCACGAGAAACTCTCCAGACACAAAACAGAACGCTTTAAAAGAGACTAACGTCGTCTATGCCTTCAAATGCCCACTTGGGGACTGTAAGCTCCAAAAAAACCAGTATATAGGCAAGACAACAACATCTCTTTCTAGGCGTTTAACGATGCATAAGCAACAGGGCTCCATTAAGGAACATATAATCTCTTCCCACAACCAAACCATCGCCAGAGAAATCCTAGTAAACAACACAGAAATCATCGATAGATACAGCGATAGCAGGCGGCTTGACGTTTGCGAGGCACTACACATCAAGAAGTCAACACCAGCAATCAACAGCCAATTATTGCACAACTATATTCTACCCACCTCAAGACTCCGCTCCAATATAGAAGCATCAAGAAATATGGACCAATAGGCTTTCTACAAACACTTCTATTCAATACCCATTGTTTGTGTTCTGTCTTGTGTTGATACTTTTAATACCCTATTAATCTCCCCTCTTGTTCTGTCTTGTGTTAATGCCACATCACCCCTCCCACCTCACTCAAATGTAGATATAAAATCGGAGATACGTAAGTTCTATTCAGTTGTGTATTTGTGAACTAAAGTCTTTGAAAATGTAATAAGTTTTACGAAACGCGCCCGTGTCGCGTCAGACTAGAAATAAAAATGAATTTTGGAGAATTCATTTTTGATTTACCTCCAACAGTGAAGCGTAATGTACGAAAGATTGAGAAAATTCGTGTTAGAATTATTAATCTTACTTTTTCGGTCATATTTAATAATATATATATATATATATATATATATATATATATATATATATATATATATATATATATATATATATATATATATATATATATATATATATATATATATATGTCGTACCTAGTAGCCAGAACGCACTTTTCAGCCTACTATGCAAGGCCCGATTTGCCTAATAAGCCAAGTTTTCATGAATTAATTGTTTTTCGACTACCTAACCTACCTAACCAAACCTAACCTATCTTTTTCAGCTACCTAACCCAACGTTACCTATAAAGATAGGTTAGGTAGGGTTGGTTAGGTTCGGTCATATATCTACGTTAATTTTAACTACAATAAAAAAAAATTGACCTCATACATAATGAAATGGGAAGCTCTATCATTTCATAAGAAAAAAATTAGAGAAAATATAATAATTCGTGAAAACTTGGCTTATTAGGCAAATTGGGCCTTGCATAGTAGGCTGAGAAGTGCGTTCTGACTACTAGGTACGTCATATATATATATATATATATATATATATATATATATATATATATATATATTTATATATATATATATATATATATATATATATATATATATATATATATATATATATATATATATATATATATATATATATATATGTGTGTATATCACGAAAATAAACACGTGATTAAGAATGTGACAATGTCAGACCACGGAGGAAAATGAAACAGGAATTTCCTTAAGTACTTTCGTATATTATATATTCGTATATTGATTCCTTCTGAAGATGTATTTAATATACGAAAGTACTTAAGGTACTAAAAGTACCTTTAAGGAAAGTACTTATATATATATATATATATATATATATATATATATATATATATATATATATATATATATATATATATATATATATATATATATATATATATATATATATATATATATATATATATATTGGTGTATACTGGCAGCAGGTTTTCTTTCAAACATGTTTCATTGAATTTGACCGCATATTCTGTATTTATTATTTTCTGGTTTAGGGCTTCTATCCCTCTAACTATTTTCTTAGCATCAGGGCTTAATTGAAATAGGAGTTCTCCAAAACTCATTTTCGTACTTTTGAGGTGAAGAGAAGAAGTGATTTACTATAGAGTGTATTACACTTATTTATATAATTTGCACAACGTTTCGAACCTCCATGGTTCATTCTCAAGTGAACAGATTTTACAATACTAGTTGATTTTATACCCACACTGGGTCAGGTAATAATACAATAAAGGTGAAAACATGGGGGATACATAAGGGATAAATGTGAGGTGAAATATAGAGGCTGCAGAAGGCTTATTGGCCCATACGAGGCAGCTCCTATCTAAACACAAAGATTAATCCAGTGTAATTGGCCTATTATGCTGGACATTGTCTTCTGTGTTGGCATTGATATGTTCTTGTCTTGTCCTTACTCTCATGGTGGGTAGAGTAAATAGTTCCGTGATTTGGGTGTTCATGGTAGGTCGCTCTATTCTTATGTGAATTGCCTCAAGAATTTGTAATCTTCTTGCATCTTGGGTTTTGTCTATTATGCAGGTATTCTTGTTCAACATTTCTCTGGTTAGAGTAATATCATGGGCTTGTCTCATGTGATTCCTAGGGGCACCAGATTGAAGATGGCATGTCAAACGCCTCGTCAGCTTGGTCGACGTCATACCTATGTACTTACATTGAAGGTTACATCCTTCGTGGGGGCAAGTGTACATGTATACAACGCTTGACTGCTGTAGAGGGTTCTCCGTCGGCTTCAGGCTGTTTTTGATAAGGAGTTCGCAAGTCTTCTTGGTTTTGTAGAATATTATCAGGTTTATGTTTTGATTAGGAGTAGTGATTTTTACTCCTTTACGGATTATTTCTTTCAGGCTGAGCAATGTGATTTCTTCCCGAGTTTCGGACAAGGAACTCGGCAGTCATACTATAGAATTGATCCTATGAAGTATGATCATAATAGGCCAATTACACTGGATTAATCTTTGTGTTTAGATAGGAGTTGCCTCGTATAGGCCAATAAGCCCTCTGCAGCCTCTATGTTTCACCTCACATTTATCCCATATATATATATATATATATATAATATATATATATATATATATATATATATATATATATATATATATATATATATTATATATATATTTATATATATATATATATATATATATATATTTTTATTAAATAGACCGAAAAAGTAAGATAATAATTCTAACACGATTTTCTCAATCTTTCGTACATTATGCTTCACTGTTGGAGGTAAATCAAAAATCACTTCTCCAAAATTCATTTTTATTTCTAGTCTGACGCGACACGGGCGCGTTTCGTAAACTTATTACATTTTCAAAGACTTCACAAATACACAACTGATTAGAACTTGCGTTTCCCTGATTTTATATCTACATTTGAGTGAGGTGGGAAGGGTGATGTGGCATTACATTTGAGTAAGGTGGGAAGGATGATGTGGCATTAGAGGATATTAATAGGGTATTAAAGTATCAACACAAGACAGAACACGAAACAATGGATATTGAATAGAAGTGTTTGTAGAAAGCCTATTGGTCCATATTTCTTGATGCTTCTATATTGGAGCGGAGTCTTGAGGTGGGTAGAATATAGTTGTGCATAATTGGCTGTTGATTGCTGGTGTTGACTTCTTGATGTGTAGTGCCCTCGCAAACGTCGAGCCGCCTGCTATCGCTGTATCTATCGATAGATACAGCGATGATAGCAGGCGGCTCGACGTTTGCGAGGCACTACACATCAAGAAGTCAACACCAGCAATCAACAGCCAATTATTGCACAACTATATTCTACCCACCTCAAGACTCCGCTCCAATATAGAAGCATCAAGAAATATGGACCAATAGGCTTTCTACAAACACTTCTATTCAATATCCATGTTTCGTGTTCTGTCTTGTGTTGATACTTTAATACCCTATTAATATCCTCTAATGCCACATCATCCTTCCCACCTTACTCAAATGTAATGCCACATCACCCTTCCCACCTCACTCAAATGTAGATATAAATCAGGGAAACGCAAGTTCTAATCAGTTGTGTATTTGTGAAGTCTTTGAAATGTAATAAGTTTTACGAAACGCGCCCGTGTCGCGTCAGACTAGAAATAAAATGAATTTTGGAGAAGTGATTTTGATTTACCTCCAACAGTGAAGCATAATGTACGAAAGATTGAGAAAATTCGTGTTAGAATTATTAATCTTACTTTTTCGGTCTATTTAATAAAATATGTCTACAGGAAAGACTGCTACCAAAATATCTAATATATATATATATATATATATATATATATATATATAACTGAATATATATATATATCTATATACTCCCAGGAGCATGTGCTCCTGGGAGTATGGGTTCGAGTCACTTCTGGGGTGTGAGTTTTCAGTTGCATATTGTCCTGGGGACCATTCAGGCTTGTTCGCATATATATATATATATATATAGATATATATATATATATATATATATATATATATATATATATAATATATATATATATATATATATATATATATATATATATATATATAACGGTTTTATTCTTGGGCAGTCATTCCATTAAGCATATTGTCTAACATCACCGACATTCATAATCACTTACCACTCTCTGCTCGCCATCACCATACCTCATTATACTATATTGTCATTATCTTAAACCACTCAACTTCACTATATTACTCGTCCATTCATTATCAAAACCTTTATTCATTACCATACACTTTAATAATTTAAAATTTTACATGCAATATCATGACGTAAGTGAGAATATGAAAATAATGATATATGAAAATATAATGATATAAGAAAATATAATGACATATAAATACATCATTAGTATATGGAATATCATGACCAAACACTGAGAGTAAATTTAAATTACGAGCACATTGTAATTTGAGGGGTAAATGGTAGTCATGAATCATTATCTTCATCATATATCTCTGATTGCTTCATTATATATGTTGCACACACTCCGCCAGCTTGGTATAACGATGTTATTGAGATATTAATCTACAACACCCCCCCCCCCCCCCCACCCACACAGCTTGATGTAATGCGGTTGGCATATTGTACAGCACCCACCTCACCCAATATGGTACAATGAGGTACCATCCCCAACCCAGCATGGTACAATGAGGTACCATCCCCACCCAGCATGGTACAATGAGGTACCCCTCAAACCAAGGTACACAGTTACGGTACGTCAAACCAATAGTCTCTACTGTTTATCCTTGGGTAAAGGAACCGAA
>NW_025557624.1:0-12665 GCF_020424385.1 Procambarus clarkii
ATAACCAACACAGTCATGTTCGTCCTCTGCCCCCAAGACCAAGTGTCAGAGGATAACCAACACAGTCAGGGTCGTCCTCGGCCCAAGACCAAGTGTCAGAGGATAACCAACACAGTCAGTGGTCGTCCTCGCCCCCAGACCAAGTTGTCAGAGGATAACCAACACAGTAAAGTGTGTGGTCGTCCTCTGCCCCCAAGACCAAGTGTCAGAGGATAACCAAACACAGTCAGTGGGTCGTCCTCTGCCACCAAGACCAAGTGTCAGAGGATAACCTACACAGTAAGTCAGTGTCGTCCTCGGCCCCAGACCAAGTGTCAGAGGATAAACAACACAGTAAGTCAGTGGTCGTCCTCTGCCACTAAAGACCAAGTGTCAGAGGATAACCACACAGTCATTGTTCGTCCTCTGCCCCAAGACCAAGTGTCAGTGGATAACCAACACAGTAAGAAGTCATGTCGTCCTCGCCACTAAGACCAAGTGTCAGAGGATAACCAACACCAGTCAGTTGTCGTCCTCGGCCACCAAGCACCAATTGTCCGAGGATAACCAACACAGTAAGTCAGTGGTCGTCCTCTGCCACCAAGACCAAGTGTCAGAGGATAACCAACACAGTCAGTGGTCGTCCTCTGCCACAAGACCAAGTGTCAGAGGATAACCAACCCAGTCAGTGGTCGTCCTCTGCCCCCAAGACCAAGTGTCAGAGGATAACCAACACAGTAATCAGTGGTCGTTCTCGGCCCCAAGACCAAGTGTCAGAGGATCAGAGGCTAACCAACACAGTCAGTGGTCGTCCTCGCCCCCAAGACCAAGTTGTCAGAGGATAACCACACAGTCAGTCAAGTGGTCGTCCTCGGCCACCACGACCAAAGTGTCAGAGGATAACCAACACAGTCAGTGGTCGTCCTCTGCCCCCAAGACCAAGTGTCAGATGATAACACACAGTACAGTCAGTGGTCGTCCTCGGCCACCAAGAGCCAAGTGTCAGAGGATAACCAACACAGTCAGTGGTCGTCCTCGGCCCCAAGACCAAGTGTCAGAGGATAACCAACACAGTAATCAGTGGTCGTCCTCTGCCCCCAAGACCAAGTGTCAGAGGATAACACAACACAGTCAGTGGTCGTCCTCGGCCCCAAGACCAAGTGTCAGAGGATAACCAACACAGTTCAGTGGTCGTCCTCGGCCAACCCAAGACCAAGTGTCAGAGGATAACCAACACAGTCAGTGGTCGTCCTCTGTCCACAAGACCAAGTGTCAGAGGATAACCAACACAGTAAGTCAGTGGTCGTCCTCTGCCACCAAGACCAAGTGTCAGAGGATAACCAACACAGTCAGTGGTCGTCCTCTGCCCCCAAGACCAAGTGTCAGCGGATAACCAACACAGGAGTCAGTGGTCGTTCCTCTTCCCCCAAGACCAAGTGTCAGAGGATAACCAACACAGTCAGTGGTCGTCCTCGCCCCCAAGACCAAGTGTCAGAGGATAACCAACACAGTAAGTCAGTGGTCGTCCTCTGCCCCCAAGACCAAGTGTCAGAGGATAACCAAGTGTCAGAGGACACAGTCAGTGGTCGTCCTCTGCCCCCAAGACCAAGTGTCAGAGGATAACCAACACAGTAAGTCAGTGGTCGTCCTCTGCCCCAAGACCAAGTGTCAGAGGATAACCAACACAGTCAGTGGTCGTCCTCGGCCACAAAGACCAAGTGTCAGAGGATAACCAACACAGTCCGTGGTCGTCCTCTGCCCCCAAGACCAAGTGTCAGAGGATAACCAACACAGTCAGTGGTCGTCCTCTGCCCCCAAGACCAAGTGTCAGAGGATAACCAACACAGTCAGTGGTCGTCCTCGGCCCCCAAGACACAAGTGTCAGAGGATAACCAACACAGTAAGTGGTCGTCCTCTGTCCACCAAGACCAAGTGTCAGAGGATAACCAACACAGTCAGTGGTCGTCCTCTGCCCCCAGACCAAGTGTCAGAGGATAACCAACACAGTAAGTCAGTGGTCGTCCTCGGCCACCAAGACCAAGTGTCAGAGAATAACCAACACAGTAAGTCAGTGGTCGTCCTCGGCCCCCAAGAACAAGTGTCAGAGGATAACCAACACAGTCAGTGGTCGTCCTCGGCCCCCAAGACCAAGTGTCAGAGGATAACCAACACAGTAAGTCAGTGGTCGTCCTCTGCCACCAAGACCAAGTGTCAGAGGATAACCAACACAGTAAGTCAGTGGTCGTCCTCTGCCCCCAAGACCAAGTGTCAGAGGATAACCAACACAGTAAGTCAGTGGTCGTCCTCTGCCACCAAGACCAAGTGTCAGAGGATACCAACACAGTCAGTCGGGTCGTCCTCTGCCCCCAAGACCAAGTGTCAGAGGATAAACCAACACCAGTCAGTGGTCGTCCTCTGCCACCAAGACCAAGTGTCAGAGGATAACCAACACAGTAAGTCAGTGGTCGTCCTCGGCCACCAAGACCAAGTGTCAGAGGATAACCAACACAGTCAGTGGTCGTCCTCTGCCACCAAGACCAAGTGTCAGAGGATAACCAACACAGTAAGTCAGTGGTCGTCCTCTGCCCCCAAGACCAAGTGTCAGAGGATAACCAACACAGTCAGTGGTCGTCCTCGGCCACCAAGACCAAGTGTCAGAGGATAACCAACACAGTCAGTGGTCGTCCTCGGCCAAGCCCCAAGACCAAGTGTCAGAGGATAACCAACACAGTAAGTCAGTGGTCGTCCTCGAGGCCCCAAGACCAAGTGTCAGAGGATAACCAACACAGTCAGTCGGTCGTCCTCGGCCCCCAAGACCAAGTGTCAAAGGATAACCAACACAGTCAGTGGTCGTCCTCTGCCCCCAAGACCAAGTGTCAGAGGATAACCAACACAGTAAGTCAGTGGTCGTCCTCGGCCACCAAGACCAAGTGTCAGAGGATAACCAACACAGTCAGTGGTCGTCCTCAAGTGTCAGAGGATAACCAACACCACCAAGACCAGGTGTCAGAGGATAACCAACACAGTCAGTGGTCGTCCTCTTCCCCCAAGACCAAGTGTCAGAGGATAACCAACACAGTAAGTCAGTGGTCGTCCTCTGCCACCAAGACCAAGTGTCAGAGGATAACCAACACAGTAAGTCAGTGGTCGTCCTCTGCCACCAAGACCAAGTGTCAGAGGATAACCAACACAGTAAGTCAGTGGTCGTCCTCTGCCCCCAAGACCAAGTGTCAGAGGATAACCAACACAGTAAGTCAGTGGTCGTCCTCTGCCACCAAGACCAAGTGTCAGAGGATAACCAACACAGTAAGTCAGTGGTCGTCCTCGGCCCCCAAGAACAAGTGTCAGAGGATAACCAACACAGTCAGTGGTCGTCCTCTGCCCCCAAGACCAAGTGTCAGAGGATAACCAACACAGTAAGTCAGTGGTCGTCCTCGGCCCCCAAGACCAAGTGTCAGAGGATAAACAACACAGTAAAGTCAGTGGTCGTCCTCGGCCCCCAAGACCAAGTGTCAGAGGATAACCAACAGTACAGTCAGTGGTCGTCCTCTGCCCCCCAGACCAAGTGTCAGAGGATAATAACACAGTGACAGTCAGTGGTCGTCCTCTGCCACCAAGACCAAGTGTCAGAGGATAACCAACACAGTAAGTCAGTGGTCGTCCTCTGCCCCCAAGACCAAGTGTCAGAGGATAACCAACACAGTAAGTCAATGCGCAGTGGTCGGCACTCAAGACCCCCAATACCCCCCCCAAGTGTCCAGAGGATAACCAACACAGTAAGTCAGTGGTCGTCCTCTGCCCCCAAGACCAAGTGTCAGAGGATAACCAACACAGTCAGTCAGTGGGTCCTCTGCCCCAAGACCAGTGTCAAGGATAACCACACAGTCAGTGGTCGTCCTCGGCCCCCAAGACCAAGTGTCAGAGGATAACCAACACAGTCAGTGGTCGTCTCGGCCACTAAGACACAAGTGTCAGAGGATAACCAACACAGTATGTCAGTGGTCGTCCTCGGCCCCCAAGACCAAGTGTCAGAGGATAACCAACACAGTCAGTGGTCGTCCTCGAGCCCCCAAGGCCAAGTGTCAGAGGATAACCAACACAGTCAGTGGTCGTCCTCGGCCCCCAAGACCAAGTGTCAGAGGATAACCAACACAGTCAGTGGTCGTCCTCGGCCCCCAAGACCAAGTGTCAGAGGATAACCAACACAGTCAGTGGTCGTCCTCTGCCCCCAAGGACCAAGTGTCAGAGGATAACCACACAGTCAGTGGTCGTCCTCGGCCCCAAGACCAAGTGTCAGAGGATAACCAACACAGTCAGTGGTCGTCCTCTGCCACCAAGACCAAGTGTCAGAGGATAACCAACACAGTAAGTCAGTGGTCGTCCTCGGCCCCCAAGACCAAGTGTCAGAGGATAACCACAGTCAGTGGCGTCCTCTCCACACAGTCAGAGGAAACCACACAGTAAGTCAGTGGTCGTCCTCGGCCACCAAGACCAAGTGTCAGAGGATAAACCAACACAGTCAGTGGTCGTCCTCTGCCACCAAGACCAAGTGTCAGAGGATAACCAACACAGTCAGTGGTCGTCCTCTGCCCCCAAGACCAAGTGTCAGAGGATAACCAACACAGAGGATAACCACACAGTCAGTGGTCGTCCTCTGACCCCAAGACCAAGTGTCAGAGGATAACCAACACAGTAAGTCAGTGGTCGTCCTCTGCCCCCAAGACCAAGTGTCAGAGGATAACAAACACAGTAAGTCAGTGGTCGTCCTCTGCCCCCAAGACCAAGTGTCAGAGGATAACCAACACAGTCAGTCAGTGGTCGTCCTCGGCCCCCAAGACCAAGTGTCAGAGGATAACCAAACACAGTCAGTGGTCGTCCTCGGCCACCAAGACCAAGTGTCAGAGGATAACCAACACAGTCAGTGGTCGTCCTCGGCCCCCAAGACCAAGTGTCAGAGGATAACCAACACACAGTCAGTGGTCGTCCTCTGCCCCCAAGACCAAGTGTCAGAGGATAACCAACACAGTCAGTGGTCGTCCTCGGCCCCCAAGACCAAGTGTCAGAGGATAACCAACACAGTAAGTCAGTGGGGTCGTCTCTGCCCCCAAGACCAAGTGTCAGAGGATAACCAACACAGTCAGTGGTCGTCCTCGGGCCACCAAGACCAAGTGTCAGAGGATAACCAACACAGTCAGTGGTCGTCCTCTGCCACCAAGACCAAGTGTCAGAGGATAACCAACACAGTCAGTGGTCGTCCTCTGCCACCAAGACCAAGTGTCAGAGGATAACCAACACAGTCAGTGGTCGTCCTCTGCCACCAAGACCAAGTGTCAGAGGATAACCAACACAGTAAGTCAGTGGTCGTCCTCGGCCACCAAGGCCAGTGTCAGGATAACCAACACAGTCAGTGGTCGTCCTCGGCCCCCAAGACCAAGTGTCAGAGGATAACCAACACAGTAAGTCAGTGGTCGTCTCTGCCCCCAAGACCAAGTGTCAGAGGATAACCAACACAGTCAGTGGTCGTCCTCTGCCCCCAAGACCAAGTGTCAGAGGATAACCAACACAGTCAGTGGTCGTCCTCTGCCACAAGACCAAGTGTCAGAGGATAACCAACACAGTCAGTGGTCGTCCTCTGCCCCCAAGACCAAGTGTCAGAGGATAACCAACACAGTAAGTGGTCGTCCTCGTCCTCTGCCACCAAGACCAAGTGTCAGAGGATAACCAAACACAGTAAGTCAGTGGTCGTCCTCTGCCCCCAAGACCAAGTGTCAGAGGATAACCAACACGTAAGTCAGTGGTCGTCCTCGGCCCCAAGACCAAGTGTCAGAGGATACCAACACAGTCATGGTCGTCCCTCGGCCACCAACACAGGATAACCACACAGTCAGTGGTCGTCCTCGGCCCCAAGACCAAGTGTCAGAGGATAACCAATAACCAACACAGTCAGTGGTCGTCCTCTGCCCCCAAGACCAAGTGTCAGAGGATAACCAACACAGTCAGTGGTCGTCCTCGGCCCCCAAGACCAAGTGTCAGAGGATAACCAACACAGTCAGTGGTCGTCCTCGGCCACCAAGACCAAGTGTCAGAGGATAACAAACACAGTCAGTGGTCGTCCTCGGCCCCCAAGACCAAGTGTCAGAGGATAACCAACACACAGTCAGTGGTCGTCCTCTGCCCCCAAGACCAAGTGTCAGAGGATAACCAACACAGTAAGTCAGTGGTCGTCCTCGGCCCCCAAGACCAGTGTCAGAGGATAACCAACACAGTAAAGTCAGTGGTCGTCCTCGGCCCCCAAGACCAAGTGTCCAGATAACCAACACAGTAAGTCAGTGGTCGTCCTCTGCCACCAAGACCAAGTGTCAGAGGATAACCAACACAGTCAGTGGTCGTCCTCTGCCCCCAAGACCAAGTGTCAGAGGATAACCAACCAGTCAGTGGTCGTCCTCTGACCCCAAGACCAGTGTCAGAGGATAACCAACACAGTAAGTCAGTGGTCGTCCTCTGCCACCAAGACCAAGTGTCAGAGGATAACCAACACAGTAAGTCAGTGGTCGTCCTCTGCCACCAAGACCAAGTGTCAGAGGATAACCAACACAGTCAGTGGTCGTCCTCGGCCCCCAAGACCAAGTGTCAGAGGATAACCAACACAGTCAGTGGTCGTCCTCTGCCCCCAAGACCAAGTGTCAGAGGATAACCAACACAGTAAGTCAGTGGTCGTCCTCTGCCACCAAGACCAAGTGTCAGAGGATAACCAACACAGTAAGTCAGTGGTCGTCCTCTGCCACCAAGACCAAGTGTCAGAGGATAACCAACACAGTCAGTGGTCGTCCTCTGCCCCCAAGACCAAGTGTCAGAGGATAACCAACACAGTCAGTGGTCGTCCTCTGCCACCAAGACCAAGTGTCAGAGGATAACCAACACAGTAAGTTAGTGGTCGTCCTCTGCTACCAAGACCAAGTGTCAGCGGATAACCAACACAGTAAGTCAGTGGTCGTCCTCTGCCCCCAGGTCCAAGTGTCAGAGGATAACCAACACAGTAAGTCAGTGGTCGTCCTCTGCCACCAAGACCAAGTGTCAGAGGATAACCAACACAGTAAGTCAGTGGTCGTCCTCTGCCCCCAAGACCAAGTGTCAGAGGATAACAAGTCAACACAGTCAGTGGTCGTCCTCGGCCACCAAGACCAAGTGTCAGAGGATAACCAACACAGTACAGTAAGTGGTCGTCCTCTGCCCCCAAGACCAAGTGTCAGAGGATAACCAACACACACAGTCAGTGGTCGTCCTCTGCCCAAGACCAAGTGTCAGAGGATAACCAACACAGTAAGTCAGTGGTCGTCCTCTGCCCCCAAGACCAAGTGTCAGAGGATAACCAACACAGTCAGTGGTCGTCCTCGGCCCCCAAGACCAAGTGTCAGAGGATAACCAACACAGTCAGTGGTCGTCCTCGGCCCCCAAGACCAAGTGTCAGAGGATAACCAACACAGTCAGTGGTCGTCCTCGGCCCCCAAGACCAAGTGTCAGAGGATAACCAACACAGTCAGTGGTCGTCCTCTGCCCCCAAGACCAAGTGTCAGAGGATAACCAACACAGTCAGTGGTCGTCCTCTGCCACCAAGACCAAGTGTCAGAGGATAACCAACACACCAGTCAGTGGTCGTCCTCTGCCCCCAAGACCAAGTGTCAGAGGATAACCAACACAGTCAGTGGTCGTCCTCTGCCCCCAAGACCAAGTGTCAGAGGATAACCAACACAGTAAGTCAGTGGTCGTCCTCTGCCCCCAAGACCAAGTGTCAGAGGATAACCAACACCAGTCAGTCGTGGTCGTCCTCTGCCCCCAAGACAAAGTGTCAGAGGAAAACCGACACAGTCAGTGGTCGTCCTCCTCTGTCAGAGGATAACCAAGACCAAGTCGTCATCAGCCCACCAAGACCAAGTGTCAGAGGATAGGTATAAAACCACAGTCAGTGGTCGTCCTCGTGCCACCAAGACCAAGTGTCAGAGGATAACCAACACAGTCAGTCAGTGGTCGTCGTCCTCTGCCACCAAGACCAAGTGTCAGAGCCAACACAGATAAGTCCCTCCCCCGCAACACAGTAAGTCAGTGGTCGTCCTCTGTCGCCCCACGTGCCCACCCCAAGACCAAGTGTCATCTGGGAGGAGTAACCAACACAGTGATAGTTTCCATCAGTGGTCGTCCTCAGAACACAACCCCAAGACCCTCCTCCTTCCTCTCAAGTGTCAGAGGATAACCAACACAGTAAGTCAGTGGTCGTCCTCTGCCCCCAAGACCAAGTGTCAGAGGATAACCCAACACAGTAAGTGGTCGTCCTCTGCCCCCAAGACCAAGTGTCAGAGGATAACCAACACAGTCAGTGGTCGTCCTCTGCCTGCCCAAGACCAAGTGTCAGAGGATAACCAAACACAAGTGTCGTCCTCTGCCCCAAGACCAGTCAGTGGTCGTCCTCTGCCCCCAAGACCAAGTGTCAGAGGATAACCAACACAGTAAGTCAGTGGTCGTCCTCGGCCCCCAAGACCAAGTGTCAGAGGATAACCAACACAGTCAGTGGTCGTCCTCGGCCCCCAAGACCAAGTGTCAGAGGATAACCAACACAGTCAGTGGTCGTCCTCGGCCCCCAAGACCAAGTGTCAGAGGATAACCAACACAGTAAGTCAGTGGTCGTCCTCTGCCACCAAGACCAAGTGTCAGAGGATAACCAACACAGTGTCAGTTGGTCGTCGTCCTCTGCCACCAAGACCAAGTGTCAGAGGATAACCAACACAGTCAGTGGTCGTCCTCTGCCCCCAAGACCAAGTGTCAGAGGATAACCAACACAGTAAGTCAGTGGTCGTCCTCGGCCCCAAGACCAAGTGTCAGAGGATAACCAACACAGTCAGTCGGGTCGTCCTCTGCCCCCAAGACCAAGTGTCAGAGGATAACCAACACAGTAAGTCAATGGTCGTCCTCTGCCCCCAAGACCAAGTGTCAGAGGATAACCAACACAGTAAGTCAGTGCGTCGTCCTCTGCCCCCAAGACCAAGTGTCAGAGGTAACCAACACAGTCAGTGGTCTCTCGCCACCAAGACCAAGTGTCAGAGGATAACCAACACACAGTCAGTGGTCGTCCTCTGCCCCCAAGACCAAGTGTCAGAGGATAACCAACACAGTCAGTGGTCGTCCTCGGCCCCAAGACCAAGTGTCAGAGGATAACAAAACACCAGTCAGTGGTCGTCCTCGGCCACCAAGACCAAGTGTCAGAGGATAACCAACACAGTCAGTGGTCGTCCTCGGCCCCCAAGACCAAGTGTCAGAGGATAACCAACACAGTCAGTGGTCGTCCTCGGCCCCAAGACCAAGTGTCAGAGGATAACCAACACAGTCAGTGGTCGTCCTCTGCCACCAAGACCAAGTGTCAGAGGATAACCAACACAGTAAGTCAGTGGTCGTCCTCGGCCCCCAAGACCAAGTGTCAGAGGATAACCAACACAGTAAGTCAGTGGTCGTCCTCGGCCCCCAAGACCAAGTGTCAGAGGATAACCAACACAGTCAGTAGTCGTCCTCTGCCACTAGGACCAAGTGTCAGAGGATAACCAACACAGTCAGTGGTCGTCCTCTGTCCCCAAGACCAAGTGTCAGAGGATAACCAACACAGTAAGTGGTCGTCCTCTGCCCCCAAGACCAAGTGTCAGAGGATAACCAACACAGTAAGTCAGTGGTCGTCCTCTGACCCCCAAGACCAAGAGTGTCAGAGGATAACCAACACAGTAAGTCAGTGGTCGTCCTCTGCCACCAAGACCAAGTGTCAGAGGATAACCAACACAGTAAGTCAGTGGTCGTCCTCGGCCCCCAAGACCAAGTGTCAGAGGATAACCAACACAGTAAGTCAGTGGTCGTCCTCGGCCACCAAGACCAAGTGTCAGAGGATAACCAACACAGTCAGTGGTCGTCCTCGGCCCCCAAGACCAAGTGTCAGAGGATAACCAACACAGTCAGTGGTCGTCCTCTGCCCCCAAGACCAAGTGTCAGAGGATAACCAACACAGTCAGTGGTCGTCCTCGGCCCCCAAGACCAAGTGTCAGAGGATAACCAACACAGTAAGTCAGTGGTCGTCCTCTGCCACCAAGACCAAGTGTCAGAGGATAACCAACACACGTCAGTGGTCGTCCTCTGGCCCCAAGACCAAGTGTCAGAGGATAACCCACACAGTCAGTGGTCGTCCTCTGCCCCAAGACCAAGTGTCAGAGGATAACCAACACAGTCAGTGGTCGTCCTCTGCCCCAAGACCAAGTGTCAGAGGATAACCAACACAGTCAGTGGTCGTCCTCGGCCCCCAAGACCAAGTGTCAGAGGATAACCAACACAGTAAGTCGTGGTCGTCCTCGGCCCCAAGACCAAGTGTCAGAGGATAACCAACACCAGTCAGTGGTCGTCCTCGGCCCCCAAGACCAAGTGTCAGAGGATAACCAACACAGTCAGTGGTCGTCCTCTGCCCCCAAGACCAAGTGTCAGAGGATAACCAACACAGTAAGTCAGTGGTCGTCCTCGGCCCCCAAGACCAAGTGTCAGAGGATAACCAACACAGTAAGTCAGTGGTCGTCCTCTGCCCCCAAGACCAAGTGTCAGAGGATAACCAACACAGTAAGTCAGTGGTCGTCTTCTGCCCCCAAGACCAAGTGTCAGAGGATAACCAACACAGTCAGTGGTCGTCCTCGGCCCCCAAGACCAAGTGTCAGAGGATAACCAACACAGTCAGTGGTCGTCCTCTGCCACCAAGACCAAGTGTCAGAGGATAACCAACACAGTAAGTCAGTGGTCGTCCTCTGCCACCAAGACCAAGTGTCAGAGGATAACCAACACAGTCAGTGGTCGTCCTCTGCCACCAAGACCAAGTGTCAGAGGATAACCAACACAGTAAGTCAGTGGTCGTCCTCGGCCACCAAGGCCAAGTGTCAGAGGATAACCAACACAGTCAGTTGTCGTCCTCGGCCCCCAAGACCAGGTGTCAGAGGATAACCAACACAGTCAGTGGTCGTCCTCTGCCACCAAGACCAAGTGTCAGAGGATAACCAACACAGTCAGTGGTCGTCATCTGCCTCCAAGACCAAGTGTCAGAGGATAACCAACACAGTCAGTGGTCGTCCTCTGCCACCAAGACCAGGTGTCAGAGGATAACCAACACAGTCAGTGGTCGTCCTCTTCCCCCAAGACCAAGTGTCAGAGGATAACCAACACAGTAAGTCAGTGGTCGTCCTCTGCCACCAAGACCAAGTGTCAGAGGATAACCAACACAGTAAGTCAGTGGTCGTCCTCGGCCCCCAAGACCAAGTGTCAGAGGATAACCAACACAGTAAGTCAGTGGTCGTCCTCGGCCACCAAGACCAAGTGTCAGAGATAACCAACACAGATAACCCAACACAGTAAGTCAGTGGTCGTCCTCTGCCCCCAAGACCAAGTGTCAGAGGATAACCAACACAGTCAGTGGTCGTCCTCTTGCACCAAGACCAAGTGTCAGAGGATAACCAACACAGTCAGTGGTCGTCCTCGGCCCCCAAGACCAAGTGTCAGAGGATAACCAACACAGTCAGTGGTCGTCCTCGGCCCCCAAGACCAAGTGTCAGAGGATAACCAACACAGTAAGTCAGTGGTCGTCCTCTGCCACCAAGACCAAGTGTCAGAGGATAACCAAACACAGTAAGTCATTGGTCGTCCTCGGCCCCCAAGACCAGTGTCAGAGGATAACCAACACAGTCAGTGGTCGTCCTCGGCCCCAAGACCAAGTGTCAGAGGATAACCAACACAGTCAGTGGTCGTCCTCGCGCCCCCAAGACCAAGTGTCAGAGGATAACCAACCAGTAAGTCAGTGGTCGTCCTCTGCCACCAAGACCAAGTGTCAGAGGATAACCAACACAGTAAGTTAGTGGTCGTCCTCTGCGCCCAGGACCAAGTGTCAGCGGATAAACAACACAGTAAGTCAGTGGTCGTCCTCGGCCCCCAGGTCCAAAGTGTCAGAGGAATAACCAACACAGTAAGTCAGTGGTCGTCCTCTGCCACCAAGACCAAGTGTCAGAGGATAACCAACACAGTAGTCAGTGGTCGTCCTCTGCCACCAAGACCAAGTGTCAGAGGATAACCCAACACAGTAAGTCAATGGCTGTCCTCGGCCCCCAAGACCAAGTGTCAGAGGATAACCAAACACAGTAAGTCAGTGGTCGTCCTCTGCCCCCAAGACCAAGTGTCAGAGGATAACCAACACAGTAAGTCAGTGGTCGTCCTCTGCCCAAAGACCAAGTGTCAGAGGATAACCAACAACAGTCAGGGTCGGCCTCGGCCCCCAAGACAAAGTGTCAGAGGAGAACAACACAGTCAGTGGTCGTCCTCGGCCCACAAGACCAAGTGTCAGAGGATAACCAACACAGTAAGTCAGTGGTCGTCCTCTGCCCCCAAGACCAAGTGTCAGAGGATAACCAACAACAGTAAGTGGTCGTCCTCTGCCACAAGGACAAAGTGTCAGAGGATGATAACCAACACACAGTCAGTCCACTGTCTCCGGCCACTAGGACCAAGTGTCAGAGGATAACCAACACAGTCAGTGGTAGTCCTCTGTCCCCAAGACCAGTGTCAGAGGATAACCAAAACACAGTCAGTGGTCGTCCTCTGCCACCAAGACCAAGTGTCAGAGGATAACCAAC
>NW_025557625.1:0-50000 GCF_020424385.1 Procambarus clarkii
TGCTTTCCTTATCTCTTTTTAACATTTCTAACCAGTTGTACGAATTCCTGTTCTAAAGTGACCTCCCCATTTTTAATCCTTTTGTACCAAGCTCTCTTTTTATCTATAAGGTTCTTCAAATTCTTTGTTATCCACTTTGGGTCATTGGTATTCGATCTATTCAATTTGTATGGTATACTACGTTCCTGTGCTTTGTTTAGAATATTCTTATATAAGTTATATATTGAATCCACATCGAAATCCCCATTTACGTCACCTATCGCTGGGTTCATGTCTCGCTCCAAGACCGGCCCCCACCCCATACCCAAGACTTTCCAATCAATTTGACCCAAAAAATTCTAGGGCTATTAAAATCAGCTTTTCGAAAATCTGGTACTTTAACAGAATTTTCTCCTACAGGTCTATTCCATTCTATGCTAAATCTGATTTCTTTGTGATCACTGTTCCCTAGCTCACTCCCTATTTCGATGTCATTAATTTGTGTTTCCCTGTTAGTTAACACTAAATCTAAAATATTATTTTCCCGTGTTGGTTCCTTAATGTGTTGCGTAAGAAAGCAATCGTCAATTAATTCTAGAAAATCTTCTGCTTCACTATTCCCTGTTTTGTTCAATCAGTTTATTCAACTAAAATTAAAGTCACCCATGACGTAAATACTGTTAGATCTAGATGCCCTAGATATTTCATCCCATAGATGCTTTGCTTCCATTCTGTCGAAGTTTGGTGGCCTATATATAACTCCTATTATAATATTATTTGCTTTTTCGTATAATTCTATCCAAATAGTTTCTGTGTGTGGCTCAGTTTTGATTCCCTCTTTGAAACTACATTTCAAATTGTCCCTAACATATATGGCTACTCCCCCTCCTCGTCTAATATATCTATTTGTGTGAAATAGTTTAAATCCATTTATTTGATATTCAGCTAATAGTTCTCTATTTTCTACATTCATCCACGTTTCGGTAAGTGCAATAATATCTATTTTTTCTGTGCAGACAAGAGCATTTAATTCGTTAATTTTATTTCTTAGACTTCTACTGTTAGTGTAATATACCCTAAGTGAATTGTTATTTTGAGGCCCTTCTCTTTCCCTGATCATTTTGCCAATTCCTTTCTCCGACAAACACGTACTTTTATTATCTCCTTCCTCCAAATCAATTCCCATACCTCTATCTATATCTATCTATCTCCCATACCTCTATAATACCATGAGCTTCTATTTTTTTAATTAGTCTTTCATGTGGCACTGTATCAAAAGCTTTGCTAAAGTCAAGGTACACAACATCATCATCACTTATACCCATTGTTTCGTGTTCTGTCTTGTGTTGATATTTTTAATACACTATTATTATCCCCCCTTGTTATGTCCATTCATCCACTTGTAAACCTCTATCATGTCATCCCTAACTCTTCGCCTTTCCAGTGAATGCAATTGAAGCTTTGTTAATCTTTCTTCAAGTGAAAGGTTTCTAATTTGGGGAATTAACTTAGTCATCCTACCCTGGACACGTTCAAGTGAATTTATATCCATTCTATAGTAAGGCGACCAAACCTGAACTGCATACTCTAAATGGGGCCTAACCAGAGCAAGATATAGCTGAAGAACCACACCAGGTGTCTTGTTACTAACGCTTCGATTAATAAATCCCAGTGTCCTATTTGCCTTATTACGAACATTCATGCATTGATCCTTTTGTTTTAAATTCTTACTTATCATAACTCCCAGATCCCTTTCGCAATTCGACTGTGCAATCTCAACACCATCTAGCCCGTATCTTGTAACTCTATCATCATTACCTAGCCTCAAAACTTTGCAATTGTCAGCATTAAACTGTATCTGCCAATCCTTTGACCATTTCAAACCCCTATTTAGATCAACTTGAAGTGATAGCGAGTCTTCTTCCATGTTAATTTCCCTGCCGATTTTTGTATCATCGGCAAATTTGCAAATGTTGCTACTGAGACCTGAATCTAAATCATTGATATATATTATAAACAACAGAGGTCCCAGGACAGAGCCTTGAGGCACTCCACTTACAACATTTTCCCACTCTGACTTAACCCCATTTATACTAACTCTCTGTTTCCTTTGAAATAGCCATGCCCTAATCCAACTTAATATAGCACCCCCAATACCATGAGCCTCTATTTTTTTAATCAGTCTTTCTTGTGGCACTGTATCAAAAGCTTTGCTAAAATCAAGGTACACAACATCACAATCCTTAACACTATCAACTGCCTCAACTATGCTGGAATAAAAAGATAGCAAATTTGTTAAACATGAACGGCCATTTGTTAAACCATGTTGCGACTCATTTATTAATTTATGTTTTTTAAGATGGAGACGAATTGTATTTGCAATTATTGATTCAAGTAACTTTCCCACAATAGACGTTGGGCTAATTGGCCGATAGTTTGACGCAAGTGATCTATCTCCTTTCTTAAAAATTGCTACCACATTAGCTACCTTCCATGCCTCTGGCACTCTGCCTGACTCTATTGATTTATTAAATATGGTAGACAGTGGCTCAGAAAGCTCCTCTTTGCATTCTTTAAGCACCCTGGCAAACACTTCACCCGGCCCTGGGAATTTGTTTGGTTTTAGTTTTTCTAATTGTTTAATTACATCCTCCCTGGTAACTGCTAAACTAGTCAACCTGTCCTCATCCCCACCCACATAGACTTGTTTGGCTGAAGGCATATTGTTAAGTTCTTCTTTAGTAAATAAAGATATAAAATATTTGTTAAAAATACGACTCATCTCCTTGTCATTATTCGTTATTTGACCTGTCTCAGATTTTAATGGACCTATCCTTTCCCTAGTCTAAGTTCGATATAACTGAAAAAACCCTTTAGGATTTGACTTTGCTTGCTCTGCTATGCGAACTTCATAGTTTCTTTTTGCTTTCCTAATCTCTTTTTTAACATTTCTTACCAGTTGTATGAATTCCTGTTCTAAACAGACATCCCCATTATTAATCCTTTTGTACCAAGCTCTCTTTTTACCAATAAGGTTCTTTAAATTATTTGTTATCCACTTTGGGTCATTAGTATTCGATCTATTCAGTTTGTATGGTAAACTACGTTCATGTGCATTGTTTAGAATATTCCTAAATAAGTTATATATTAAATCCTCATCGAAATTCCCTTTTACGTCACCTATCGCTGGGTTCATGGCTCGCTCCAAGACCGGCCCCCACCCCATACCCAAGACTTTCCAATCTATTTGACCCAAAATATTTCTTAGGCTATTAAAATCAGCTTTTCGAAAATCTGGCACTTTAACAGAATTTTCTCCTACAGGTCTATTTCATTCTATGCTAAATCTGATTACTTTGTGATCACTGTTCCCTAGCTCACTCCCTATTTCGATTGTGGGAACCGAGCTGTGAGATTTATATTTATTTAATTTATATGAATTTATATTTACGTTAATTTATATACTTCGATAGCAATTTGTATAATGATAAGTGGACTGTATTTCTGCAATAATCTCTTAATCTCACAAATCGATCCTCTACACATTAGGGGGGGGTTATTAAATTAATATATATGCAGCCAATCAAACTACAGAATTAACTACATACATTGAAGAGGTTCCTTATCTTATAGTACAGCAGGCTAGTCCACCAGGTATAACTAGGGTGTAGACACCAAATTATCCTCTTTGAGGTAGCTTCCATATCACCCAGTAACTGGTGCACAAATCTTGCTTCCTCGTCTTGACCTGTCAAAAGTGCGCTAGCTGTGAAGCCAGAATCCTATATATGACAAGTATATCAGAGAAAACACTATACAGTACATGGAACAATAAAGACCTGTCTTAATTACCTTTAGTATGAGGCGATTTCGCGTTCTAACCGGCTAACCCTACCCAATGACATTAATGGCCACTAATGATAGATAATGGGTTTCGGAAAGAACACTTAACTTGAATTTGTAGACAGCGTGTTGATAATGGTACACCTTTAGTTTCCATAACACTACGTCCAAGTAAATTTAACAGGAGCCGAATTTGCTCCCGTGTGAGCCTCTGGTCTCGTACAAAACAATGGCTGTTTAACACTCCATACTATTGACGTTACTGGCCGACATTGTCCAGATGTGATAGGAGCCAAATTTGCTCCACACGTCTCGGAGGTGACACAACAATGGCTGCCCTCCTTCCCCCCTGACGCCTGGCTTACATTGTCCACATGTCAGAAAGTGATAGAAGGGTCACATTTACTCTACTTTAATATTGATAATTAAGTTAACTTATATAAGATGTTTTTATGATGGTAAAGTCCAAAGACTAATGTATTTAAGAATAATTCCCACCATAATAGGTGGTGAATTATAATAGTGTGTGGTGATGATATCCCGTTTTCTATAGACGGTAATTCCACTACAAGTTACGTTTTCTATGGGTAACTTGTTTATACAACACAGCTCTTATCTGTATGATATATTAAATGCTGTCGGATTTTCCGACATAATTCCCCAGGGGGCTGCTCACGGGTCGAAGTCCTATTTAGAACAGACAAACACCGATACTCCTCCTTCGAATTATTAGATTAATTTGATGTTAGTAGTTAGTAATCACACGTTTGTGTGTCTGTTCGTACAGGACGGATGTCCCGTACTAGAGTTGCAGGGGTTAGAAGTCTAATGCAATTTCATTTCCCTGTCAACTCTTGAAAGGCTAATATTCAAGCCTTATACATATTATTTAACCCAGAAGACTGGATGTGATCAAGTACTACAGTCAAGTATGATTCAGGGACTGCAGTGAGATCAGTGACATTAGATATAACTTGAAGTTTCTTCAGGTAACTGGTCACTGATATATAAACACTGAGGCCCATGGAATACATCTTGATTAAATAATAAATGTATCAAATCAGTCATCAGATTTATTGGGGTTTAATTTAGTTAATTGATTCAGAAGATTGAATAGCTCATCATTAAAGTAAAGTATGGTTCTGAGACTGCAGTGGGTTCAGTGACATTGGCCGCAGTGACTTGTAGCTGTTTTAGGCTACTGTTCACTGATTTGCCACTGAGGCCTCATGAACTCATCTTCAGCTTTAAATGATGATACTAACATCAACCTCTGTTACTATAGTCAGCTGTAATCTCCTTAGTATAATGCTACTGGAGAAATATAATCAGCTGACAAATTTAGATTTCTACTGGTATTGTTTATCTGCTGGCATAGGTCTCCCCAGGCTTGATACTGGGCCTGAGAGTAATTTACCTCCTGCAGAGTTTAACATGGTTATGCCCTGATATTTAGTAGGGCTACCAATGAATTGATGGTAGTAGTCTGTCCCCACAAGGAGAGCTATTTGGCATTTGATTTGCTCAAATTTACCTGCAGCTGCTTGATAATAGCTTTCCAGGTCAGCATAATCAACTTGAGATTGTTGTGACAAATCTTCACATTTCTTGATCTGTCTTGTTAAATGGCCTTTAAGACCTGCAAGGGTTCTTTTCATTCTCCCTGCATTATCCATACTGGCTCGTTGGTGAAGACTTGTGGGACTTGTACTTGGGCTGCTCATAATACTGAACAAGCACTGATGGTAGCCTAGGGTATAATTTCTGCACTCACTAGGCTGTAATCCTACCTCTACTAGAGGTTAGCACTTAAAATTAATACACATTATATATATACAATCATACACACTAATGATTTGAGTGATAAACCAGTGTCACTGGAAGTACCTTTAGGTTAGCTCTTCTATATCACCCTAGGATGGTAGAGATACTAATTAATCACTCAAAGGTGTAATGATCATAAGTAAATTATTATATATACAACTCAACTCGAGTTGTTAAAAATTACACCCAAAATAGGGTCTGGACCATTCATTAATGGTGTTAGGTTATTCAATATAGTACAACTGACTATGGTAATAATGGGACTAAGATGAACGATAATAGTTCAACTAGTCAATGGTAATATCCTACCCTGTTGTGGGTTGGCAATTAGTAAATATTATACTGTGATTACTAGTGCAATATATATTAAATAATTCTCTATTTTGGAGAAATAATATACACAATTATTGATAATAGCCTCTTAATTAGCCTCTATGAAACTTCTAATATTATCAAGAAGTATTAAATATTATTAGTGACCTCGCGAAATAAACTCCACAAAATTCGTAGATAATCTCTCGCGAAATGTAACACCACGAAATCCGTGAACAATCTCGCGACACAGTCACTAATTTGGCTGGCTTCTATATTAGCGCTGTCATTTCACAGAATAACACGCCACCAAATCTGTGGGTGTGCATGAAACCGCTGACGAAGCTGAACTCAGTTGAGGGGGGCTCGTGAACTGGCTTGAGGCAACGCCGCCGTCTTGACTGGCTTTGTTTAAATCACACTGCACTAGTTTATTTAATGAATCCACTGGTTAACTGGTTCATCCGGTACTAAGATGACCAAATGTGGGTTCAAAGGACCGAATATTCCGGTTCCGAAGGTCCAAATAATGTGGGAACCGACCTGTGAGATTTATATTTATTTAATTTATATGAATTTATATTTACGTTAATTTATATACTTCGATAGCAATTTGTATAATGATAAGTGGACTGTATTTCTGCAATAATCTCTTAATCTCACAAATCGATCCTCTACACATTGGGGGGGGTTATTAAATTAATATATATGCAGCCAATCAAACTACAGAATTAACTACATACATTGAAGAGGTTCCTTATCTTATAGTACAGCAGGCTAGTCCACCAGGTATAACTAGGGTGTAGACACCAAATTATCCTCTTTGAGGTAGCTTCCATATCACCCAGTAACTGGTGCACAAATCTTGCTTCCTCGTCTTGACCTGTCAAAAGTGCGCTAGCTGTGAAGCCAGAATCCTATATATGACAAGTATATCAGAGAAAACACTATACAGTACATGGAACAATAAAGACCTGGCTTAATTACCTTTAGTATGAGGCGATTTCGCGTTCTAACTGGCTAACCCTACCCAATGACATTAATGGCCACTAATGATAGATAATGGGTTTTGGAAAGAACACTTAACTTGAATTTGTAGACAGCGTGTTGATAATGGTACACCTTTAGTTTCCATAACACTACGTCCAAGTAAATTTAACAGGAGCCGAATTTGCTCCCGTGTGAGCCTCTGGTCTCGTACAAAACAATGGCTGTTTAACACTCCATACTATTGACGTTACTGGCCGACATTGTCCAGATATGATAGGAGCCAAATTTGCTCCACACGTCTCGGAGGTGACACAACAATGGCTGCCCTCCTTCCCCCCTGACGCCTGGCTTACATTGTCCACATGTCAGAAAGTGATAGAAGGGTCACATTTACTCTACTTTAATATTGATAATTAAGTTAACTTATATAAGATGTTTTTATGATGGTAAAGTCCAAAGACTAATGTATTTAAGAATAATTCCCACCATAATAGGTGGTGAATTATAATAGTGTGTGGTGATGATATCCCGTTTTCTATAGACGGTAATTTCGATGTCATTAATTTGTGTTTCCCTGTTAGTTAACACTAAATCTAAAATATTATTTTCCCGCGTTGGTTCCTTAATGTGTTGCGTAAGAAAGCAATCGTCAATTAATTCTAGAAAATCTTCTGCTTCACTATTCCCTGTTTTGTTCACCCAGTTTATTCCACTAAAATTAAAGTCACCCATGACATAAATACTGTTCGATCTAGATGCTCTAGACATTTCATCCCATAGATGCTTTGCTTCCATTCTGTCTAAATTAGGTGGCCTATATATAACTTCTATTATAATATTATTTGCTTTTTCGTTTAATTCTATCCAAATAGTTTCTGTGTGTGGCTCAGTTTTGGTTCCCTCTTTGAGACTACATTTCAAATTGTCCCTAACATATATGGCTACTCCCCCTCCTCGTCTAATATATCTATCTGTGTGAAATAGCTTAAATCCATTTATTTGATATTCAGCTAATAGTTCTCTATTTTCTACATTCATCCACGTTTCGGTAAGTGCAATAATATCTATTTTTTTCTGTCCAGACAAGAGCATTTAATTCGTTAATTTTATTTCTTAGACTTCTACTGTTAGTGTAATATACCCTAAGTGAATTGTTATTTTGAGGCCCTTCTCTTTCCCTGATCATTTTGCCAATTCTTTTCTCCCACGAACACATACTTTTATTACCTCCTTCCTCCAAATCAATTCCCATACCACTATCTACTAATAGTTTAAACCCAAACAAACACCTCTAACCACTGGTTCCAACGAATTCGCAACAGCAACAACCCCAGCCCTTGATAGATGCACCCCATCACGAGCATACATTTCATTTCTTCCATAGAAGTGTTCCCAGTTGTCTATGAAAGATATTGCATTTGATTTGCAATATCTTTCCAGCCGGCAATTGACACCAAGTGCCCTCGACATCCATTCATTTCCCCCTCCCTTTCTTGGAAGAATGCCACATATGATCGAGATTCCTCCCTTGCTCCTAACTAATTCAATGGCTGTCCTGAATCTCTGTATTAGTTCCTCACTCCTAACTTGCCCAACATTATTACCCCCTGCACTAATACAAATAATGGGTTTGTTCCCATTTCCCGTCATAATATCATTCATGTTTCCAACAATATCACCAATTCCAGCTCCCGGATAGCAAACCCTTAATCTGTTCCCCCTATCTCTGGCACAAAACGTTCTGTCTAAATACCTCACCTGGGAATCTCCCACAACCAAAATTCGCTTCGGTACCTCCTTAACTTTCTGAGCAGCCTGAGGGGCCTGCGCTCAGCCGCTCCTCGCTGTTTTCCGTTCCGAGTGAACTGTAGGCTCACCACAGCACTCGTCCTCCAACATGGCAAATGAATTTGCTGTCCTTAGGGCGTCTGTAGGTGGCCTTGTCAAGGTTTTCTTAAGACCCCTGTCCTTCACATCTTAAGACCCATGTCCTTCATGTTAGCTCAATGACTTCGCCCTATGACAGTCAGTCAAAACCCAGTGACGTTAATTACCTTAATTATCTTGAGCCATTAATTAGCCATCCTACAGATAATTTGTCCAAAGCAATTACGTTACCACAATTTCCGTCGCCCTCCCGACAGTCCCTCACTACTGTGTACTCATCTAGTTGTACTAACCTAGTTGTGTTTGTGGGGGTTGAGCTCTGGCTCTTTGGTCTCGCCTCTCAACTATCATTCAACCGGTGTACAGATTTCTGAGCCTACAGGGCTCAGGATGCAGGATTGGGTCAGAAACTGTGTATGGGGTCAGCCTCCACCACATCATTACGTAATGCATTCCACCTGTTAACTACTCTGACACTGAAAAAGTTTTTTCTAACGTCCCTGTGGCTCATGTGGGTACTCAGTTTTCACCTGTGTCTCCTTGTTCCCGTATGTACCACCCATGTTAAACAGTTTATCTTTATCAACCCTGTCAATTCCTCTGAGAATTTTGTAGGTGGTGATCATGTCTCCCCTTACTCCTCTGTCTTCCAGTGTCGTGACGTGCATTTCTCGCAGCCTTTCCTCGTAACTCATGCCTCTTAGTTCTGGGACTAGCCTAGTGGCATACCACTGAACTTTTTCCAACTTTGTCTTATGCTTGACATGGTACGGGCTCCATGCTGGGACTGTGTGAATTCACTATGATGAAGCTATTTACCCTAATTAGCTAGAATGATCAATTAGCTGCCCATGTACAGACAATTGCACCCGAATGCATTAAGTTATTCATTATTAACTTAAGCGTGAGCACTCGACCAGTACACCTCTTGATGTCTGCCGCGTGACTGGGTTAATGACCACAATATCCCACACCATACCTGCTCCTGCATACCTCTTCCCCTACACTTAGTAACATAGCGTGGAAATCAACTTTCTGTCTGATGTCTAAATATAATTTTTGAAAATGCGAAGCATGTTTAGCACCCGCTCCATTACATCCAGACACCAAATAAAATATTACTGCACGCATGTTTAGTTCTTGTACCACATTACATCATAACATAATGTAACGTGGAAATCAACTTTCTGCCTGATGATCAAATAAATTTTTTGAAAATGTGAAGCATGTTTATGGGGTGTTTGCGCTGTCTGTCCGTTATTCTGTCTCGTTAGGGTCAGGCCTTCGTTAGAGCTCGGTCTTGTCTCTCCAAATCGCTTAGTTGTCTGTCACCTAGCATCACCCCTCTCTCATCCCCCTATTAGTGCTAGATCCTACAGGTGTCTAATCTTCACCTTTTGTAATTCTCAATGGAATAGTCGGTGAGTGCTTTTTTTTAACAGAGGAGCTTAGTTTTAGTTTTAACATACTTTCAGTTGATAGCCATTAACTACATAGGAATGGATAGACCAGTTGTCCTGCGCAAAAAGCCTTTTCTTTTCACTTGTGCTAAGTGAGCCAGACAAAATGTGGCATTATACTATTAGCATGGCAATACAGAACAAAGAAAAATGTAGCAATACTCTATTAGTTAAATAGTCAAAACCTAAAACACGCATTATTTCACAGGCTTTTAAACTATTACAAGTTTCTTCCAGCAAATAAGGTTCCTTTAAGCAGTTCAACACATCAAATATAATGTGGGCAGATTTAGTTTTTTCACATTTCTTTTCGAGTGTGTTGATTTTGTTTTAAACAAAGGTGTGCCACTAGTCCATGAACTAAGAGGGATGAGTTAGGAAGAAACACTTTGTGAAATATGTTCCATACCAGGCTAGAAGACAGAAGAGTTTGGGGAGATGTGAACACTACATACAAATTTTAATATTTTTTGTTAACTATGTTATCACACCATATACCTCATAGTCTCTACTTCTGCCTCTCACTAGTCAATAAACACAATTTTTGTATCATTTCTTGACTTAAATAGCACTCCGAAACATCTCTGCACATCTTAATTTTTCACTGACACGTGCACAGCCATCAAAGGGACTCTCACTACTGCATGGATGTCTTGTGTGTTAAATAAAGCGTCCCTACCTAGCTTATCATTTTCTTTGAGAAACTTATATGTGATGATCATATCTCCCGAGTCCACACAAAAACACCACACATCACCCAACTTGTTTTCAAATCATAGCACCGGATCCTTTTTTTTTCCAGAAACTAAGTTTTGAGAATAAGCACAAAGTCACCAATTAGTATTCGTATCATCAAAGTTATTCTCAGATTATTTTCTAATTTAAAAAATACTTCCACCATCCTACATCCATTTTGAGAGATGGCAAACATAACTTGGTTATTGCATCTAGTTTTAAAAAGGGTTTGAATAAGAAGCCATGTTCCATAAAGAAAATACTTTAGAGCATCCATTATCTATGAGCAGTAAGAGGTAAACAGGATCCTAACATTCAATTTCCAAGCATTTTTGCATCATTTCTTGACTAAAATAGCACTCCAAAACATAGGTGGTCATTTTTATTCTCATTGACACACGTATAGTCAACAACAATTTATTTTGCAGAGTGACGAGTTATTCACAGTGACGAGATTTCACGGTGTACCCAGTTTTAAGAGAGTTCACAGTGTATTAATATCGGTTGTGGATTTGTTATGTTATGTTTATGAAGATCATTAATGCTTCTTATTTTTACCGATTTCACTATGCCATGCTTTTCAGTCTTCTCATGTTCTTTTTCAAATAAAGTTTACTTACTGTTTTCCAGTAGCATCGCTTCACACTACATATATATTAATCAACTTTCAAATTCTTTACAACTTTAGTTCAGTTTCTTTCAAGTATCATGGCTTTTTGTTGTTCCCCCCTGTCAGTATCTAGTTCAAGACCTCCTATTATCAATGTCATTATTGTTTGTCAACAAGTTATTTTTTAGATAGTTCAAATTATTTTGTGCTGATAGCATGGTTACCGCTTACTGTCTACCACCAATGTGTGAATCATATTTCCTCTTTCACAAAAACATATATATATATATACTTGAACGTTACCCCCTCACAGTCTTTTATTCGCATTATAGCTTAACACGCGCACTTGACTTTTACTTATTTTATATTTTCTCATTCTTTTCAAATAATTTATAGAAAAGACTGTTATACAACATCTAGGCTTTACATAAATTCTTTTTCATTTATCATCTAATCATATGCATATATGTTTTTCTCCAGCTCGGTTGCGGTTTATCCTTATGTGTTCCATATACTTTCCCTCCATCATACCCATAAAATATTTATAAATTGGCTCTGATCGAGGTTTGGATTGGACTCCGGTCCATAACCAGGACCAGAGGTCCAAGCCCGACCTCTGGCTTCCATGTATCTTGTCCTCCATGTGCGTCTCTGTTCTCCCAATCTATCTTCCATGGGTTAAAGTCTCCCATGATTACTAGTTCAGATCCATTCCTGCTAGCAAGAAAAGCTGCATTCTCTCTATTATGTTAATGGTGGCCATGTTGTTTCTGTCATATTCCTGTCTGAGTCTTTTGTCATTTGCTGATGGGTTATATATGACTACGACTATAATTGTTTGTCCTCCCGTTGCTATGGTACCTGTTATGTAGTCACTGAAACCTTCACAGCCCTGAATAACCATCTCCTCAAAACCGCAGCCTTTTCTTAACAGCAGAGCTACACCACCACCTCCTCTTCCTTCTCTCTCTCTCATCACAACACAGTAGTCCTGTGGAAACACTGCATTTGTTATGGTTTTTGTTACCTTAGTTTCTGTGAGTGCTATTATGTCTTGGTTTTCTTCAAGTCCCCATTCTCCAAGTTCATTTGTTTTACTTGTAATCCTATCTATGTTAGTGTACATTGCCTTGAGACTCACTTTCTTCTGTCCTTTCTCATGTTCCCTTCATAGTGAGCGTTCTGCTGGTGAGGGAAGCTGTTCCATTGGTGTGAGGATTTGCGGGGTGGATAACGGGGTCTCAGAGGATACTGGAGTGAGGGATGGGGGGGGGGGGGGTCAAGTGAAGGAGGTACAGGGAGGGTATGGGATGAAGGGGGAGGGAAGGACAGTGGGGGAAATGGTGCAGGGGGACATAGTAGGAGTAGAGGAGGGGTAGAAGGGTGGGAGTGGGGATGAGGGGGAAGGGAGAGTTGGCTGAGCATTTGAGTGGGGGCATGGAGGGTTCAGGGTATTGGTGGTTTCTATGCACAGGAGGTTGGTGGAATTGCCCTTCTGTTTGGAGTTACTGGGTTACTGGTTGTGGGTTCCCCCTCACTACTGAGGAGGATGTGTTGGGAGCTGTGATTTCGTGGTTTTTGCCTCTCGTCCTGCACTTCTTCCTTGCTTCTGCAGCCATGACTCTCTCCTACCTTGTCATTTCCCCTCTGGATGAATACTTTTTTTTAATTCTCCCACATATTGCAGGTAGTTTTTCCTTGTTAGAATCTTCTACTTTGTGGTCTCGTTTGCAAACACTATCTTCAACATGAGGTCTCTGTCCTTGTTGTACCAGCCTAACCTGAATACCTTTTCAATGCTATGTTCAGCCCCTTACATCTCTAGTCCCTTTAGTATTTCATTCTCAGCTGCTCTCTCCTTATTGTTTCATTCTGTACTCTTGGAGCCTTCCTGCTCTTTAAATTAATACCTACAGCTACCACTGATCATTTTCTTTCCAGCAGCTAACTAGTGGCCTTTGCTACTTCCTGTGAGGTGGCTGCTTTCATTGCTACCTTCCTCACTGTGGACATTACTTCCTGGTACTTTTTTAGCATTTTTGCAAATGTTGTTTGTATTATGGCAGTCCCTTCCAATGTACAATTTTCATCTTCTCTTTGGATGATTATCTGAGTCTCAGCCTCCGTATTGTTCTTCTTGAAGGGTTTTAATCTCCTCTTTTGCTGCTGTCAGCCGCTTTGCAGGTTGCTTATTGTATTATTCATTTCCTGCATCTCCCATGCAGGAAATGGAGAATAAGATATCTTTTCCCCTGATGTCCTCCAAAACCTGGGCGAACATTTCCTTCATTTGGTCACATTAACTTTTCCATGTTCCATTGGTATTCCTTGCTGCCATGTTTGTCCCTGTTCCTACTATGTCTTATAGCGTTTGCCTGAAGGGGGGCTGAGAGAGAAAGAGATTGAGAGAGAGAGAGAGAGACCATGGGAGAGAGAGAAAGAGAGAGAGAGAGAGAGAGAGAGAGAGAGAGAGAGAGAGAGAGAGAGAGAGAGAGAGAGAGAGAGAGAGAGAGAGAGAGAGAGAGAGAGAGAGAGAGAGAGAGAGAGAGAGAGAGAGAGAGAGAGAGAGAGAGAGAGAGAGAGAGAGAGAGAGAGAGAGAGAGAGAGAGAGAGAGAGAGAGAGAGAGAGAGAGAGAGAGAGAGAGAGAGAGAGAGAGAGAGAGAGAGAGAGAGGGAGAGAGGATGAGGACAAACAGGGGGCTGGGATGGAGGTTTAATATCCTGGGGTGGAAGTTGGTGGAAGGATGTTTGTGTCTGTGTGCACATGTGTATTCACCTAGTTGTATTCAGCTAGTTGTGCTTGCGGGGGTTGAGCTTTGCTCTTTCGGCCCTCCTCTCAACTGTCAATCAACTGTTAGTTACTAACTCCTTTTTCTTCCCACACCACACACACACACACACACACACACCAGGAAGCAGCCCATGACAGCTGACTAACTTCCAGGTACCTATTTACTGCTAAGTAACAGAAACATTAGGGTGAAGGAAACTCTGTCCATTGTTTCTCGCTGGCGCCCGGGTTCGAACCCGGGACCACAGGATCATACATCCAGCGTGCTGTCCGCTCAGCCACCGCCCCCCCCCATGTGTGAGTGTTGTGACAATAATCTCTTTCAAGAGAGATTGAGCCTGCTCTTCCCTATATCAGTCACGTCATTCTACAAGTACAAGATGCTACATTAAAGATACGTCCACCAGTAGTACAAAACATTTTGACCAGGAAGCAAAGCGTACCTTGCACCACCCGTCACGCTGGCTCACCGCCTGTCGTCAACGAGCTAACTACCCATTCTCCACCTGCCTGCTCCTGATTGGCTGGTGTATCGCCAACAGCACACCTGCACCTGCACTCATGCCCTCTACCTGAGTCGACGTCTGGGCCAGCTCAAGCCGTCCTCCTCAGAATATTCCTGTGCTCTTAGAAGTTGACATCTCTCTCTGGTATACTATGCCCTGGCTGTCGTATACTAAGGGAGGTGGCAGCTATAGCCAATATTCTCAGCACCTGATATTTATTGTCTTGCACATTATTTTATTGTAGAGTAAATTTTCATATTTAGTAATTATTCATGTTGTTTTGTTTGTTGACTTGTTTTGAATTTTACATCAGCCATCTTTGTTCATATTTTGTTTTCTAAAGTAATTAAAATTTCATTGTTTATATTTTGTGTTTTGCGTGTCTTCCCATTACCTTACCTTACCACAGACAAACAGGCAAGCAGGAGGTTCTTTTTTTGTCTGTAAATGTGACGAGGCATTGCCCCCTGCCATTGAGCCTGCCGAACATCAACACTCCAACACTTTACCGTCACATTTCATGGGGGCCTGTCCAAGGAGCTTCACTCAGGTACTAGTACCAGAACGTAAATTTGTGGTAAGCGTACTTGGCTTTGGTACAGTTGCTTTTCACAATTTTCAATATTCAATTTTATTTTCATATGGTGCTGTGTGTATTGTGCATTCCGAGAGTAGCATATGGTGAGTGTGAGACAACTTTGGGTTACGTGGTGACTCTCGGCCGCAGTCATTCTCCTAATTGGTCATCTCTCCCTCCGTGTTATTACTCGTGTTTACCACCTTTTGTCCCTAGGATATTTCTCATATTTTCGGCAGATCATCATATTGGTACCCTGGTACTTTGGTCTGTCCCCGGGTCAAGAGCACCTAATCTTCTGTAATCCGACTGTAGGAGGATAAAGAGGGCCATAGTTCCTCTAGCACGAACTTTGTTGCTGAATTGTGACCTCAGCAGCAGTTCTCGTCACCAGTTGACACCTCGCACCCCTCAACCCGTTCTCACACAAGACAGCACATATATGACTTAATGCTTAAAGTCAATATGTTGAATATGAATTAGTAAATATGTGATATATTCCCAGTTACTTTTTTTACCAAGGCCCAAACTCTTCCTCACATACCAATTTACGTGTCACAGTACCCGTCCGTCAACATAGATAGCAGAATATTCGTGATTGGTTCAATTATAAGGAAAATTGTAGTTTTCAGGTCCCACATGGGTTGTGAAATTTACCTACTGTTGTCCATGCTCTTATAATATTACAGATCAGCTATATCCTATTGAAGGCTCGTAGTTTTGTTTTGAGAAATATTAGTTGTTCTTAGTAAATTATAATAAGCATTATAAATTATTACATAGAATAACAGTGCTTCACCAATCAATATTATATACCATAGTTCGGCTTTAAAAATCTTTAAAGAATGTTTGTAGGAACGCTAACAGAAAACGATGTTACATTTGAATGTCTATGGGGTAAACTACTGCAAACAGGACGGTATTGTGTCTACTATACCAACTATAGCTAGGATGGGTATATTGTCACCTACCGCCTGTTAGGTGGGAAAGGGGTCCAATACCACCCACAGGATGGGTATGAGGGTTACATCCACCCACAGGATGAGTATGGGGATCACATCCATCCACAGGAAGGGTATGGGGTCCAATACCACCCACAGGATGAGTATGGCGTCCACTACAACCCACAGGATGGGTATGGGGCTCCAACCACCCATAGAATGGGTATGGGGCTCCAACCACAAATAAAATGGGTATAGGGTCCAATAACACCCACTGGATGTTTAAGGCGTCCATTGCCGCGCGTCGAGCTCGAAAACCGCAGCATTCATCTCAGAACCTTGCCTATTTCACACAGATTCCTTAATAAACGTAAGAGTTTTATATGTCACAAGAAAGATAGAAATATAAGCTTCATTCTAAATACCTTACCATGGGCATATTTAAATTTAAAGCGAAGATACGTGTACTTTTATAATAGCCGAGCTTTAACCCCGGACAGATTGATCGACCGAGCAACTCTCTCTCAGAACAATGTTTATTTCACGTGAATTCGTTAATAAACACATATGTTTTATATGTCTCAAGAAAGGCAGACATATAAGCTTCACTTTAAACACTTTACCATAGACATATTTAAAGTTCTAATGAAGATACATGTATTTTAAAAATTACGGAGCTCCCACCCCATACAGACTGAACGACAGAGCAACTCTCTCTCAGATCAATGTTTATTTCACGTAAATTCGTTAATAAATACAAATGTTTTATATGTCTTAAGCAAGATAGAAATAAGAGCTTCATTTTCAATACATTACAATAGACATATTTATAGCTCAAGTGAAGATACATATGTTTTTATAGTAGCGCTGAGTAGCTTGTCGGGCATGGAGTGCAGACGCCTACGCACTTGCCGATATATTGTATAATTATCAAAGATACGCTAATAAAGCCTAAAATCTTATATGCCTCCAGAAAGACCGAGATATGAACATTATTATGATTTCACTAAATGAAATATATCATGTTCGAGAACAAAGATATATCAATTTTAAATTAAGTTTCGACAATGCTCGGGCGAGAGAGAGGGAGCGACTCTCGCCCCATCTATTGGAGATTCTGTCCACTAAAGACCCAAAGCTACTCAAACCCTCCTAGCATTATTTAAGTAATGAAGTAATATGGTATATTTACTATAATGTGGGTGCTGAATGCAGAACATGAGAAAACATATATTTACTCCAAACTAATATGATTTCATTATGAAATAAGTAAATAAGTAGCATCAAAGGAAGTCGACGGTCCAAGCGTCAATGTTGTGGAACGACTTATCCAAGATATATCGTTGTTTGGAAAGTGTTTGTTGGCATATCCAGTTGTCGCACTTCTCTGCACAAATTATCACAAATTTAAATTATAATGTTAACAAGTAGAATACGTATTTTTAATAAAATCTAATATAGCTAGCCAGAAAACATTTAACATTTATTAAAAAAATATATGTTTGGAAGTTAAATCGACTTCATAGGACAATAGTGTTGTTATATATACTCGTTATTCGTTGACATGCGTTCGCTACTTAAACTACCATGTACTGTACTTATGTGAAATCTCCCATGTCTCTTCGCTCATCTCACCGAACCCTACAGGCTCTGTGATATATTGCTTAATTAATTGAGATTCACAAATAAAGCTTATAATTGTATATGTTATCAAAAAGGCAGAGCTTATTTTAGTTCATTTATTATGCACCCCATACCCATCCTATGGGCGATAGTGGAGTGTTACAGAGGCGCATAATGGGCTCAGGGACTGAGCCCCACAATTCATATAGCCAAGGAAGTTATAATCTTGATAAGCTAGTTACAAAAGTCAATGCACATTGTCATATCAACAATGGGCTCGAGACCGACCACAAGTACAGTTTATAATTTAAGCAACTGACATATATGGAGGGCTAGTGTCACAATTGATTTGTTTATCCTACACATAACCCCCTCTCCCCCATCCAATGGGCAGCGGTGGATAGGTTACAATCAAGTCGTTTTTTGCGTTTTATTCAGAGATTAGATCTTATTGGGTGAGGAAAGATATTCATATTTTAAAGAAGGCTTCTTGGCTGATGCTCTCCATTGATGGAAAATCTACAACCTTTTGAAAATCAATGTTAGTTTGATCTAGATATTGTAATTAACGAAAGTATTTATGTCATCTGAAAGGTAGAAATATAGGCTACATCTAAAATCCTTTGTCATAAATATAACTGAAGTGAAAACGAAGATATATGCGTTTTGATAGTTACTTGATGGCTAGCTCTGAGAGTGTGAAGCCCTGCACACCAGCCAATAAATTGTATAATTAGTTTCCATATATTTTAATTAATCTTAAAAATCTATATGTCAGAAGAAAGGAAGATGTAGCCGTTAATGTGACAACATTTAAAAATATATATATCTTAAGTTAAATAAATAATATCACCTTATCGCCGGTGTCCGGACACATAAAAATTACCTAGGTATCAGTATCCAGCCAGGCGGGGATCACAGGCTGCACAATACTGATAAATTATGTAATGCACTACTTGTGGTCCATCTCGAACCCATTTATGATGTGACGACTTATAGTGAATTTTGTAACTAGCTCATCAAGATTGTAACTTGCTTAGCTAAATGATTTGTGGGGTTCGGTCCATTCATTTTCTTTCTTTATTATGCACCCCATAATACACATCCCGTGGGCGGTAGTGTAAAGGATTACAGAGGCACATAATCGGTTCAGGAACTGAACCCTCTAGTTCGTTTAGCTAAGCAAATAACAATCTTTTGACGCTAGTTACAAAATTATTAATGTACACATACTTATGCATACATGTACATATTCATACGTATACATATATACATACACATACATATTTAATCACCCACACAAATACACACATCAGTAATCTTTTGTGTCACAAGTGATTCAACAAGAGGCTCACAACAGTCACTATACAAGGCACTTTACATTTATGAGGAGTCGCACAGTTACTAGTCTTGCTGCACACCCACCCAACTGGGCGGCAGCTTTACAGTCATGTGCTCCACACCCACCCAACTGGGCGGCAGCTTTACAGTCATGTGTTCCACACCCACCCAACTGGGCAGCAGCTTTACAGTCATGTGCTCCACACCCACCCAACTGGGCGGCAGCTTTACAGTCATGTGCTCCACACCCACCCAACTGGGCGGCAGCTTTACAGTCATGTGCTCCACACCCACCCAACTGGGCGGCAGCTTTACAGTCATGTGCTCCACACCCAGCCAACTGGGCGGCAGCTTTACAGTCATGTACTCCACACCCACCCAACTGGGCGGCAGCTTTACAGTCATGTGCTCCACACCCAGCCAACTGGGCGGCAGCTTTACAGTCATGTGCTCCACACCCAGCCAACTGGGCGGCAGCTTTACAGTCATGTGCTCCACACCCACCCAACTGGGCGGCTGCTTTACAGTCATGTGCTCCACACCCACCCAACTGGGCGGCTGCTTTACAGTCATGTGCTCGACACCCACCCAACTGGGCGGCAGCTTTACAGTCATGTGCTCCACACCCACCCAACTGGGCGGCAGCTTTACAGTCATGTGTATGCATTACCTACAGTAAGCAAATTTTGGATACTTCGCTAAGATTTCGGGCAGCACATCATTATGAATGAAGTACTTACACATTTCATGGACACTATTGATGTTGTTATCTTTAAATTCCGCTATTTTTCACATTCCATTATATAATGATTCAAAGTATGCGAATAGTTCTGCTGACAGAGTTTACATTTAGTCAAATCTAGATCATCAGATGTTACAAACTCCCAGAGGTACTTGTAGCCGAGCCTAAACCTAGCAGTGGTAACATCTAGAAGTCTGCTAGCATTATTGGATGACCCATATACGAGCGATTCATCAAAGTTTATACAATATTGTGAAATTGAGAGTCAGTGTAGTAACATAAATTGGTAAATAATAAATATTGTAAGTTAAGAATCTGATGCATGTGTGTGTGTTGGGGGGGGCGGGGGTTATACCCTTGGTAAGCGAGAGTGGAAAGTAACCTTAGACGTACTGCGGTCAATGTGGGGGGGGAGGGGGAGGGAGGGTGGGAGAGTCAAATCCACCCTCCAACATCTGGACATAGTACCAGCAGCCTCCACAACACTCCATCAGCCTCCAGCTGATGCGTGTAGATGCTTCATCTAACCTCACTTATGTCACACATTAACCTACAGTTCCTGTGATATTTAAACTCCTCATCACAGCGAACCTCATCTCCTTGAACCAACGCATATCTACGGAGGTATTCTTGATCTATGTCTCGGTGTCAACGTCTCCCACACCGTGTGTGCCTCGTCAATAGTGCCAGATATGGCGTCTGATCATCTGGCCATATTAGCCACTGTAAGCATTGGCAGCTCTATCCTCCCTGGTGGAGTGTTCAAGCGGAAGAGGCTGGCTGTGCCCATCGATCAACGAGACAATCTTGTTGCTCATGTGTCAGATTGGTGCAGTTCATCTGAGCCTTCATCAGTTGAAGATTTTAACAATGAGCTCACAGGTACTATCGAGCAGTTTATAGAATCACTTGATTCATCGTCCAGGCCACGTAACCCAAATTACACTGGTCATAGCACTTATGCTTATTATAATGATTCTAAATTGCATGCACTAAAACGCACTGCCAGAATAATTGGACTAGCTTGTAGAAGGACCCGCACTGCTGAAATGCTTCGGCTCTTTCAAGCGGCTCTGGCTAAGGCCTGGGAACGTATGGTGGAGCTGAGGCAGACAGACTGGGAAACTTTTGTCCGTGGTCTCAATTCTCACACGCCACTAAGTCGGGCATGGAAGGATATCAACAAGATCAAATGGAAAAATGCTGCAGAGATCTCGTACCCTAATCCTCTGCACAGAGCAAATGATCTTGTTGATGCTTGGGCCACGACTTCCAGCTTTGACAGTCTTCCTCTACCCTCACAGAATGAATTAAATGATAGATATACTGATAGAGCAAGGTTCCTTGACTTCATGCTTCATCAAGAGGATGACTGTGACATGCTTTTTACTGAATACAAACTAGATTCTGCTCTACATAAAGGCAAAGCTACATCACCCGGGGAGGATGGAGTTACTTACGGCATACTGCTTATGCTTCTGCTAGTTCCAAGGAATACCTTTCTTCAATTGTATAATATGAGCTATGTAACTGGGGAGCTTCCTAAGTCATGGACCAACAGTGTTATTATTCCCATTCCTAAACCTCACCAGCCGAGTGCTTTTCGTCCAATCTCCCTCACTAGTTGTCTCTATAAGTGTCTTGAGAAGATGGTTCTCAACCGTCTCCTTTACAAAATTAATAATATGTTGTCTCCCCAGATATATGGCTTTATGCATGGAAAGAGTGTACATCACTGTATTACCACATTCCTCACCCTGCATACTGATAGGTCATATACCACTTTCCTAGATCTTAAGTCAGCCTTTGACATTGCTAACCCACACGTCATTATGAGAGAACTTGCTAAAATGAATGTTGGAATGTTAATGTTAAAAAAATTTCAAACTGAAATAAATATATAACACTGTACGGTACAGTTGTGTTTAATTATGTTTTGCGATTCCTATGGAAAAGGTATTTGTGCACCAAGTACTACTAGGTCATTATGAGATATGCTGAATGTTGTCAATATACCATCTGAATACGCTTCACTTTGCGTTAATCATTGAACGTCCTAATGATTAAGGTCCCCAAAAGGACTTAATCAGACCTCAGTGGATAATTTTACTCTCTCTCTCTCTCTCTCTCTCTCTCTCTCTCTCTCTCTCTCTCTCTCTCTCTCTCTCTCTCTCTCTCTCTCTCTCTCTCTCTCTCTCTCTCTCTCTCTCTCTCTCTCTCTCTCTCTCTCTCTCTCTCTCTCTCACACACACTCTCACTCTCACTCTCTGTCTCTGTCTCTGTCTCTGTCTGTCTGTCTGTCTCTCTCTCTCTCTCTCTCTCTCTCTCTCTCTCTCTTTCTCTCTCTCTCTCTCTCTCTCTCTCTCTCTCTCAGAGCATCCCCTTATGTGTTGTATGTGGGTGCTGAAGTTCAGTCTCTTGTCTATGTATAGGTGAAGGAACTTTCCATAATTGTTATTGCTAATGTTTACTTGTAATACTGGGTATACATCCGGTGTTCTTACCCTCGACCGCGGCGAGGGTAAGCCGTGGCCGTATGGTCTGAAACCCACAAATATTTACAATGGGGGGTGGGGGGGGGGGGGATAACATTTCCTCTTCAAGCACGCGCACACAAATGAACTATGTTACTTAACTGGAAGCACTCGTACAACATAATTTACACGATTTCTCAGGATAATTATACTTCTTACCAGCATATATACAGTATAGTACCTAGGAGGTTCTCTTCAATGGTATCTAAGATAATTAAAAGAACCCAAGCAAACCACTGTGGAAATGTGCAGGACAAACATATCAATTGTGACACTAGCTCTCCACTTATGGCATTTGCTTAATTTAGAAACTGTACTTGTGGTCGATCTCGAACCCATGTTGTTGATGTGACGATGTGTTATGAATTTTGTGGCTAGCTCCTCAAGATTGTAACTTGCTTAGATAAAAAAATTGTGTGTTCAGTCCCTGAACCCATTATGTGATAATTTAACTAAACTAAAAACTGTAGTCTGGCGACGAAGCCTGAACTGCATAATGTAAATAGGGATTAACCAGAAAAAGATATAGGTGAAGAATAACATCAGGTAACTGCGTTAATTACAATATTAGATCAAACTAACATTGATTTTCAAAAGGTTGTAGATTTTCCATCAATGGAGAGCATCAGCCAAGAAGCCTTCTTTAAAATATGAATATCTTTCCTCACCCAATAAGATCTAATCTCTGAATAAAACGCAAAAAACGACTTGATTGTAACCTATCCACCGCTGCCCATTGGATGGGGGAGAGGGGGTTATGTGTAGGATAAACAAATCAATTGTGACACTAGCCCTCCATATATGTCAGTTGCTTAAATTATAAACTGTACTTGTGGTCGGTCTCGAGCCCATTGTTGATATGACAATGTGCATTGACTTTTGTAACTAGCTTATCAAGATTATAACTTCCTTGGCTATATGAATTGTGGGGCTCAGTCCCTGAGCCCATTATGCGCCTCTGTAACACTCCACTATCGCCCATAGGATGGGTATGGGGTGCATAATAAATGAACTAAAATAAGCTCTGCCTTTTTGATAACATATACAATTATAAGCTTTATTTGTGAATCTCAATTAATTAAGCAATATATCACAGAGCCTGTAGGGTTCGGTGAGATGAGCGAAGAGACATGGGAGATTTCACATAAGTACAGTACATGGTAGTTTAAGTAGCGAACGCATGTCAACGAATAACGAGTATATATAACAACACTATTGTCCTATGAAGTCGATTTAACTTCCAAACATATATTTTTTTAATAAATGTTAAATGTTTTCTGGCTAGCTATATTAGATTTTATTAAAAATACGTATTCTACTTGTTAACATTATAATTTAAATTTGTGATAATTTGTGCAGAGAAGTGCGACAACTGGATATGCCAACAAACACTTTCCAAACAACGATATATCTTGGATAAGTCGTTCCACAACATTGACGCTTGGACCGTCGACTTCCTTTGATGCTACTTATTTACTTATTTCATAATGAAATTATATTAGTTTGGAGTAAATATATGTTTTCTCATGTTCTGCATTCAGCACCCACATTATAGTAAATATACCATATTACTTCATTACTTAAATAATGCTAGGAGGGTTTGAGTAGCTTTGGGTCTTTAGTGGACAGAATCTCCAATAGATGGGGCGAGAGTCGCTCCCTCTCTCTCGCCCGAGCATTGTCGAAGCTTAATTTAAAATTGATATATCTTTGTTCTCGAACATGATATATTTCATTTGGTGAAATCATAATAATGTTCATATCTCGGTCTTTCTGGAGGCATATAAGATTTTAGGCTTTATTAGCGTATCTTTGATAATTATACAATATATCGGCAAGTGCGTAGGCGACTGCACTCCATGCCCGACAAGCTACTGAGCGCTACTATAAAAACATATGTATCTTCACTTGAGCTATAAATATGTCTATTGTAATGTATTGAAAATGAAGCTCTTATTTCTATCTTGCTTAAGACATATAAAACATTTGTGTTTATTAACGAATTTACGTGAAATAAACATTGATCTGAGAGAGAGTTGCTCTGTCGTTCAGTCTGTACGGGGTGGGAGCTCCGTAATTTTTAAAATACATGTATCTTCATTAGAACTTTAAATATGTCTATGGTAAAGTGTTTAAAGTGAAGCTTATATGTCTGCCTTTCTTGAGACATATAAAACATATATGTTTATTAACGAATTCACGTGAAATAAACATTGTTCTGAGAGAGAGTTGCTCGGTCGATCAATCTGTCCGGGGTTAAAGCTCGGCTATTATAAAAGTACACGTATCTTCGCTTTAAATTTAAATATGCCCATGGTAAGGTATTTAGAATGAAGCTTATATTTCTATCTTTCTTGTGACATATAAAACTCTTACGTTTATTAAGGAATCTGTGTGAAATAGGCATGGTTCTGAGATGAATGCTGCGGTTTTCGAGCTCGACGCGCGGCAATGGACGCCTTAAACATCCAGTGGGTGTTATTGGACCCTATACCCATTTTATTTGTGGTTGGAGCCCCATACCCATTCTATGGGTGGTTGGAGCCCCATACCCATCCTGTGGGTTGTAGTGGACGCCATACTCATCCTGTGGGTGGTATTGGACCCCATACCCTTCCTGTGGGTGGATGTGATCCCCGTACTCATCCTGTGGGTGGATGTAACCCTCATACCCATCCTGTGGGTGGTATTGGACCCCTTTCCCACCTAACAGGCGGTAGGTGACAATATACCCATCCTAGCTATAGTTGGTATAGTAGACACAATACCGTCCTGTTTGCAGTAGTTTACCCCATAGACATTCAAATGTAACATCGTTTTCTGTTAGCGTTCCTACAAAACATTCTTTAAAGATTTTTAAAGCCAAACTATGGTATATAATATTGATTGGTGAAGCACTGTTATTCTATGTAATAATTTATAGTGCTTATTATAATTTACTAAGAACAACTAATATTTCTCTTAACAAAACTACGAGCCTTCAATAGGATATAGCTGATCTGTAATATTATAAGAGCATGGACAACAGTAGGTAAATTTCACAACCCATGTGGGACCTGAAAACTACAATTTTCCTTATAATTGAACCAATCACGAATATTCTGCTATCTATGTTGACGGACGGGTACTGTGACACGTAAATTGGTACGTGAGGAAGAGTTTGGTCCTTGGTAAAAAAAGTAACTGGGAATATATCACATATTTACTAATTCATATTCAACATATTGACTTTAAGCATTAAGTCATATATGTGCTGTCTTGTGTGAGAACGGGTTGCACCCCTACACGTCGGTCAGAGATGATGATATTATCTAGGTAGGGAATTAGCTTTCTTTTTTTCAGAGCACAAAAGTTCGCTAATTCTGTAAGTATCATATTTCATTTCAGTGGGGAAAACTTGTTTATGTCCTATAGAGACTCGGCAAGGTATGCCTACATTCTTGGACTACCTAATTCACTTTTGAGGCAATTAAATGTTTCATTTGTTTTAGAAACTCAGTTTCGCTTACTTAGTAGGATTTTCTTGCCCTTATCCTCTTACATTGAGTACCGGTTACAAGATTTCCTGCGATCTTGATTTATTAATCATTTACCATCTTGAAATTAACATTAATTGTTAACGATTCCACAGGATAGGTACCAGTTGCCACGTTGTCCTGTTTCTGACATTCACCATATCACAACAGTATATTCGTTGTACATTTATTTGCTAAATTCACCATGTTTCGTCTCCAAGCTTTCCGTGCAGATCCAGCAGGTGAAATAGGGAACTTAAGTCGTGCCAAGAGGACCGAATTACAAACTCTTGCACATGAGTATCAACTAGATGTTCCCCATGGAGCCAACAAAAATGAACTGCATAACCTGTTACTGGATTATCTCTTAGAGGAAGGTAAAATTGACTCTGAAACTCACGAAACTTACTCTATTGCAGTTAAACCTGATTTGGCAACTATGAAACTTAAACTAGAACTTGCCAAGATCGAGCGAGAGCAACAAAGGGAAGCAGCTGCAATACGAAAGGAAGAAAAGGAACGTGAAGTCGCCCTCAAGGAACGAGAAGCTGCACTGAGGAAAGAAGAACAAGAACGTGAGATTGCAATACTCCGTGAGCGTGAGCGAGTACAGCTTGAAGCAAAACATCGTCACCTGGAGATGCAACGCGAGCATGACAAACAGCAAGCGGCTATGGTTATAGAATGTCGTCAACAAGAACTCGCGTTGGAAACTACCCACATCACTCAACGCCAGCAAGCTACCGCCAGTCTTCCAGTAAGTTTCAATATCTCCCATGCAAGTAAGTTAATGCCACCATTCGTAGAGACAGAGGTCGACGTATTTGTTTCCACCTTTGAGACCCTTGCTAATCACCTTAGCTGGCCTGCCGACCAATGGGCTACCCTTCTCAGAGTACATCTCACATGTAGAGCTGCAGTTACACTCAGTTCTTTGGCGTCTGAGAATGACTACCAGACCCTGAAGCAAGCAGTGTTGGACACCTACCTTCTCTCCACCGAAAGCTACCAACGAAAATTCCGTGACCACCTAAAGGCAAGTACCACCACCTTTCTAGAATTTGCTAATACCAAAAGGAGATATTTTATGAAATGGCTGGAAGCAGCACATGTCTCTACCTTTGCAGAACTCGTCAACCTCATGCTAGTTGAAGAATTCTTGAGGCGTGTGCCTCCTCCTGTCCGTTTATATTTAGCAGATAAAGAGGAGACCGACTACCTAAAGTGTGCTAAGTCGGCTGACACTTACAGCCTCATCCACCGGCTGACACCAGAACCACCTTCCAGTAAGAAGTCTTGGTACAGTTACGAGAAAGTGAGTACCGATCAAGCTGGCTCGCAATTGTACTGTAAGTATTGTAGACTCTATGGACATACCATAGATAAATGTGGTAAGTCTCAATACAAAGGTAATACTGAATCCACTAAACCAAAACAGACTCCTCCTAAGTCCGGTAAGCCTGTGATGAATGTTGGTGTTCATGTTAATGATTTTTCTCTCTTCAGTAAACACCTGTATCCTGGAACTGTCTCTAACAACGGTTCAGATCCGGAGGGACGTTTCAAACTGAAGATCTTGAGGGACACAGCGGCTCTTCAATCAATCATTTTGAAATCAGCTGTGCCCAATATCGCCTACACCGGGGAAACCGTCTTCATCACTGACCTCACTGCTACCACTCCTTATCCACTCGCCAGAGTCCACCTGGATTGTCCCTTCGTGACCGGTGAAGTCCAAGTCGCCATGAGGGAAAAGCCTTTTCCCATGCCTGGAGTGCAACTTCTCCTGGGCAACGACTTGACAGAAGACCTGCAACCGACCAACCTGATCGTCACGGACACACCCCAGGTGTGTACCTCTGTTATGGATAATCCCATCTTTGAGTATGTTCCAGCAAAGGTTCAAGAGAGTGATGAAGTTTCTCCTCCGGTTTTGGTGACCACCCGTGCACAAGCTGCACGACCACAGCCAGCTGACTCTTCTGCTACCGCTGTCCCTCAAGACATTCAGAAACTACCCCCGAATCTTACCACGTTGGAGTTCCGTAAGTTACAGAGGGAAGATCTTACCTTGACACCATTATTCTTCCAGGCTGAGACTCAACCTGACAGTATTCCTGGGTTCTTTCTAGAGAATGAGTTGCTCTACCGTAGATACAGACCCAGTAAACTGAAGGAGGAGGACGATTGGGCCAACGTCGAACAACTAGTGATTCCTGCCAGCCTGCGGCCCACTATTCTACACCTGGCCCACGGAGCACTTTCGCACTACGGTTTTAACAAAACCTACCACGGAATCCGTCAAAACTACTACTGGCCAGGTATGGTAAATAGCGTCAAACAGTGTCATACAAGTCAGATGGCAGGTAAACCGAACATCTCTATCCCCAGAGCACCACTGACACCCATCCGGGTGCCTGCGGAACCTTTCCACAGACTTATTATAGACTGTGTTGGTCCTTTACCTCGGACCAGTTCTGGCAACGCCTATATACTAACCATCCTGTGTCCTACCACCAGATTCCCCATAGCAGTTCCAGTAAAGAACATTACGGCTGCTACTGTGGTGAAACACTTATTGAAGATCTTCACCCAGTATGGATTTCCAAGGGAGGTTCAGAGTGACTGTGGCACCAACTTCACCAGTGATCTCTTCAAGAGGACACTGGAAGAGTTCAACATCACACAGGTATTGTCCAGCCCCTATCATCTTGCTTCACAGGGTTCTCTTGAGCATAGTCATCAGACTATTAAAGCACTCCTAAAGAAGTTTTGCAATGAGACCGCTAAGGATTGGGATAAACAACTTGATCTCATTATGTGTATTTTTAGAAATCTTCCCAATGAGTCTCTAGGAGTATCTCCTTATGAGATGCTTTACGGACGTAAGTGCCGTACTCCTCTCAAAGCTTTTAAAGACTCTCTACGTGATGCCACCTTCAGTGAGCATCAGAATGTGCCCCAGTTTCTTCAAAACCTACAACACATTCTAGAGAGGGTCCGCAGTTTTGCCCAAGATAATCTATTGACAGCACAGGACAGGATGAAGACTCATTTCGACCAGCACAGCAAAGTAAGGAAATTTAAACCGGGAGACTTCGTGTTGGCCTATTTCCCTATCCCAGGTTCTCCTTTGCAAAACAGGTTTTCAGGACCCTACCGCATCAAGGAGTACAGAAACAACCACAACTACGTTCTAGAGACTCCACATAGGCGGCGGAAGACCTAGTTGTGCCACGTCAACCTCCTGAAGCTATATAATGGTACTCCTCCCACTGTGTTAGTAACGTATTCTACCTTTAAAGGTCCATACATCCACAGTGAGACCTTCCCTACTTCTCCTCCCGAAAGCACTGATATTGAGTCAGCGCTTTCCAATCCGGAAATCCTAACTGATCTTCATCCCAATTTACAGGACAATAATAGTGCTCCTTTGCCATATTCTAATCCTATTCTCACCTCGCCAGATATAACGAAGCCTTTCATCCTCCATGTCGACGCCAGTGGTACCGGCATCGGGGGTGACCTAATACAACAACGAGTCGAGGAGAATCTACCTGTTAGCGACCACACCTACAAGGAACTACAGCACAATCGACAGGGAGCTACTCATCGTCCTGAACTTGCAGCACTTCAAACAATACCTGAAAAGTGCTCGGTCTACCACCATCTACACGGACCACAACACCCTACACTTCCTGCAGCAAGCCCAATTCAATAATCAACGTCTTCTACGATGGGCTTTATATCTGCAGAAATTCAACCTGGAGATCTCTACATCAAGGGTTCTGACAACATCATAGCCGACGCCCTCTCCAGAGTCTATGAAGTAGAGGCAGCTCCACCTATCACTCTACCACATAAAGACGTAACTTCTTCCGGAACCGCAGGCTTCAGGGGAGAGTTGTGACAATAATCTCTTTCAAGAGAGATTGAGCCTGCTCTTCCCTATATCAGTCACGTCATTCTACAAGTACAAGATGTTACATTAAAGATACGTCCACCATTAGCACAAAACGTTTCGACCAGGAAGCAAAGCGTACCTTGCACCCCCCGTCACGCCGGCTCACCGCCTGTCGTCAATGAGCTAACTACCCATTCTCCGCCTGCCTGCTCCTGATTGGCTGGTGTATCGCCGACAGCACACCTGCACCTGCACTCACGCCCTCTACCTGAGTCGACGTCTGGGCCAGCTCAAGCCGTCCTCCTCAGAATATTCCTGTGCTCTTAGAAGTTGACATCTCTCTCTGGTATACTAAGCCCTGGCTGTCGTATACTAAGGGAGGTGGCAGCTATAGCCAATATTCTCAGCACCTGATATTTATTGTCTTGCACATTATTTTATTGTAGAGTAAATTTTCATATTTAGTAATTATTCATGTTGTTTTGTTTGTTGACTTGTTTTGAATTTTATGTCAGCCAAGGGATTGTCTTTGTTCATATTTTGTTTTCTAAAGTAATTAAAATTTCATTGTTTATATTTTGTGTTTTGCGTGTCTTCCCATTACCTTACCACAGACAAACAGGCAAGCAGTCTCTTTTCTTTATGTAAGTGTGACCAGGCATTGACACCTGCCATTGGAGGACTGCCGAACATCAACACTCCAACACTTTACCGTCACAGTGTACTTGTGGGGGGTACGGTGGGGGGGGGGGGGTATTTGTATGGAATACGTAATCCTTATCATATCTTTAATGTGTACTCACCTATTTGTGCTTGCGGGGGTTTAGCTTCGGCTCTTCGGTCCAGTCTCTCAACTGTTAATCAACTGGTTGATAGATTCCTGGGCCTATTGGGCTCTATCATATCTACATTTGAAACTGTGTATGGAGTCAGCCTCCACAACATCACTGCCTAATGCATTCCATCTGTTAACTAATCTGACAATGAAAAAGTTTTTTTCTAACGTCTCTGTGGCTCATCTGTGTACTAACTTTCCACCTGTGTCCCCTTGTTCGTGTTCCACCTGTACTAAAGTGTTTGTCTTTGTCCACCTCGTCAATTTCCCTGAGAATTTTGGAGGTGGTTATCATGTCTCCCCTTACTATTTCGTCTTCCATGGACGTGAGTTTCAGCTAATTTAGCCTTTTCTAAAACTCATTACTCTCAGTTCCGGAACGAGTCTGGTGACATACCGCATAATCTTCTCTTTGTATTGTGTTTAACTAAGTATAGACTCCAAGCTGGAGCTGCATATTCTAGGATTGGTCTGACATAAGTAGTATACAGGGTCCTGAATGATTCCTTACATAAGATTCTAAAGGCAGTTCTTCTCTTGGTCAGTCTAGCATATGTCACTGATGATATCCTTTTGATGTGGGCCTCTGGGGACAAGTTCGGTGTGATATCAACCCCCAGATGTTTTTATCTAATTGACTCTTGCAGGATTTCACTTCCCAGATGGTTCCTTGTGTTCAGCATTCTGCTCCCTTCGCATAATTTCATTACTTTGCACTTTCCTGAGTTGAACTTTATTAGCCATTTTCTAGACCATTCCTCTACCCTGTCCAGGTCGTCCTGTAGTCTCTGTCTATCATCATCTATCTTGATTCTTCTCATAATTTTTTAATCATCAGTAAACAGTGTGTGTGTACTCACCTAGTTGTGCTTGCGGGGGTTGAGCTCTGGCTGTTTGATCCTGCCTCTCAACCGTCAATCAACAGGTGTACAGTTTCCTGAGCCTATTGGGCTTGTGGGGAAACTCCTGGCAGCTAGTCTCTTTTTTAAACTGACTTTAATAAGATAAAGTTATGTCTTATTTATTTTTCTTAGTAAGTAAGAATTAATTGAGTGAACTGTATATACTTGTAAACTGCCTGAAATTATCTCACTCACTAATGGGAGGGACAATTGGTAGCCTAAACCACTTTGCTATGGCTCCTTCTTAAACTACCGATTGTTTACCTTTTATTATTATAATATTATACCACATGTGGTGGTTCACTTATCATTATCATACCACATATGGTGGTCTAATCTACTAGTAATAATTACTAATTATGACTACTAATACTGATATAAATGGCTTAGCTGTGCCAGTAGTGGGGGCCTGCTAAGGCGTTTTGTTGTTGCATCCAGATTGGGTGTGGCTCTGTGCCTCCTTGTGCCACGTAATGGCGGCTGGTGGGAAGGACAAGGCTTGGCAAACAAGTAGTTAATAATGTGTATGAACCAACTGTCTGCATAGATTCTTGCTGCTCCTCTCACAATTTACCTGTATGGGAATGCAAGGAATTAATCGAAGTTCCCTATACATATCAATTACAGGTATGACATGAAGTGTGAGGGCTGTAATGGAGTACACGTACATTGTGTTTGTTTTTGTCCTGTATTATGACCGACTTGTTTATAATTGAGAAAATGTGCGCACTAATTTCAAATACAATACTTGATAAGCCGGATACGGTCGTTGTTGTGATGTTGATAGGCTGTGTTGCTGGTTGTTGACACGTAATTGGGGTGTCTAGTTGTTTCACCAGCTCTGGAGCCAAATACAGTGTATGGCTGTTTCTTTGTTATTGTTCTGTAGCTAGGAGCGTCGGCCAGTCACTCGCTAATGCCCTGAGGCTGGTTCATTCCTCAAAGTAATTTTACATTAACAATGGAACCAAGCTACCTTACGGTGTTAATAATTATATTCAGTCTTGTTGATTACTTTTTTGCTAAATCTAGATACAAAACTATTCTATAAACAATATTTAATAATGTAAATATACGATGACATCCATGACGTCACGGAGTCGATGACGTCACGGAGTCTCCCATTTTCCATCCTGAAGGGATTACAGACTGAGGGAGACTGTGTTATGTGTGTGTGTCGGATTCCCGACATGTCTCTATCATATCTACACTTGAAACTGTGTAACTGAAACTGTCAGCCTCCACCACATTACTTCCTAATGCATTACATTTGTCAACCACTCTGACACTAAAAAAGTTCTTTCTAATATCTCTATGGCTTATTTGGGCACTCAGTTTCCACCTGTGTCCCCTAGTGCGTGTGCCCCTTGTGTTAAATAGCCTGTCTTTATCAACCCTGTCGATTCCCTTGAGAATCTTCAATGTGGTGATCATGTCCCCCTAACTCTTCTGTCTTCCAAAGAAGTGAGGTTTAATTCCCGTAGTCTCTCCTCGTAGCTCATACCTCTCAGCTCGGGTACTAGTCTAGTGGCAAACCTTTAAACCTTTTCCAGTTTAGTCTTATGCTTGACTAGATATGGACTCCATGCTGGAGCCGCATACTCCAGGATTGGTCTGACATATGTGGTATATAATGTTCTGAATGATTCCTTACACAAGTTTCTAAAGGTCGTTCTTATGTTAGCCAACCTGGCATATGCCGCTAATGTTACGCTTTTGATATGGGCTTCAGGGGGACAGGTCTGGTGTAATATCAACCCCCAGGTCTTTCTCAGTCTCTGACTCTTGAAGTATTTCATCTCCCAAATGATACCATGTATCTGGTCTCCTGCTCCCTACAACTATCTTTATTACATTACATTTGCATGGGTTAAACTCTAACAACCATTTGTTCGACTATTCCTGCTGCTTGTTCAGGTCTACTTGAAGCCTCAAGCTGTCCTCCTCTGTCTTAATCCTTCTCATAATTTTGGCGTCGTCACCAAACATTGAGAGGAATGAGTCTATACCCTCTGGAAGATCATTTACGTATATCAGAAACAGGATAGGTCCGAGTACAGAGCCCTGTGGGACTCCACTGGTGTCTTCACGCCAATCTGAGGTCTCACCCTTCACTGTAACTCTCTGCTCCTTATTACTTAGGTACTTCCTTATCCACTAGAGCGCCCTACTAGTTACTCCTGCCTGTTTCTCCAGCTTATGCATCAGCCTTTTGTGGAGTGCTGTGCCAAAGCGTTTCCGCTTGTCCAAAAAAATGCAGTCCACCCATCCTTCTTTTTCTTGCTTAATCTTTGTCACATGATTACAGGATCTTATTATGGCTGTAAGACAAGATTTATCCTCCCTGAACCCATGTTGATGGGTTGTCACGAAATCCCTTCTCTACAGATGTGTTACTAGGTTTTTTCTCATGATCTTCTCCATCACCTTGCATGGTATACAAGTAAAGGAAACTGGCCTGTAGTTCAGTGCCTCTTGTCTGTCACCTTATTTGTATATTGGGACTTCATTAGCCGTCTTCCATATTTCTGGTAGGTCTCCCATCTCCAGTGACCTACTATACACTAAGGAGAGTGACATGCAAAGTGCCTCTGCACACACTTTCAATACCCATGGTGAGATTCCGTTCGGGCCAACAGCCTTTCTCACGTTGAGATCCCCCAGATGCCTCTTTACCGAATCTCTTGTAATTTCGAACCCTTCCAAGGCCGCCTGGTTTACTGTCACTTCTCCTAGCGCAGTGAACTCTCCTTGTTCTGTTGTGAAGACCTCCTGGAACCTCTTGTTGAGTTCTTTGCGCACCTCTTTGTCAATCTCTGTGTACCTGTCCTCACACATTCAAGGTTTCATCACATGTTTCTTAACTGTTATTTTTCTCCTGATGTGACTGTGTAGTAGCTTTGGTTCGGTCTTGGCTTTATTAGCTATATCATTTTCATACTTTTTCTTAGCTTCTTTTCTCACACTAACATACTCGTTCCTGGTTCTATGGTATCTCTCTCTGCTCTCTGGTGTTCTGTTAGTTCCTCCACGCCCTTTTGTTCAGTTCCTTTGCTTCCATACATGCCCTGTTAATCCACGGATTCTTAATTTGCTTCTCTGTTTTATCCTGTCGGGCCGAGATAAACCTTTTTACTGCCTCCTGACTCTTTTGGGTGAAATAGTCTATCATGTCTTGTATGGACTTAGTTGAGAGTTCTGTGTCCCATGGTATATCCTCTAGGAAACTTCTCATCTCATAATTTCTCTTTCTTAACTCCAGCAATTTGTTTCCCAGTTCTTTTTTTGGGAAGATAATTCCTACCTTAACCAGGTACTCAAAGATCAATAGACTGTGATCACACATTCCCAAGGGGGCTTCCAACTTAACTTCCCTTATATCCGACTCATTTAGGGTAAATATCAGATGAAGCATAGCTGGTTCATCCTCTCCTCTCATTCTTGTCGGTCCCTTGATGTGTGTGCCTAGAAAGTTGCTTGTTGCCACGTTCAGCAGCTTAGCTCTCCATGTGTCTGGTCTTCCATGTGGGTCTCCGTTCTCCCAATCTATCTTCCCTGGGTTGATGTCTCCCATGATTAGTAGTTTGTATCCGTTCCTGCTAGCTACAGATGCTACTCTCTCTCTATTATGTTAATGGTGGCCATGTTGTTTCTATCAAATTCCTGTCTGGGTCTTCTGTCATTTAGTGAAGGGGTTATATATGACTACCACTATAATTTTTTGTCCTAGAATTGCTGTGGTACCTGATATGGAGTCACTGAAATCTTCACAGTCATGAAGACCCATCTCTTCAAAACTCCAGCCTCTTCTTATCAGCAAAGCTACCCCACCTCCTCTCCCTCCTCTCTCTTTCCTCACTACCTAGTAGTCCTGTGGAAACACTGCATCTGTTACGGTTTTTGTTATCATTGTTTCTGTGAGTGCTATTATGTCTGGATTTTCTTCTAGTGCCCATTCTCCAAGTTCACTTGTTTTATTTGTAATCCCATCAATGTTAGTGTACATTGCCTTGAAGCTCACTTTCTTCTGTCCTTTCTCATGTCCCCTTCTTGGTGAGTGTTCTGCTTATTGTGGAAGCTGTTCCCTGGGTGAGAAGATCTGTGAGGTGGTTAACAGGGTCTCAGAGGATTCTAGGGTGGGGGGTTGGGTATCAAGGAAAGGGCGGACAGGTAGAGGATGGGGTAAGGAGGTAGGGGGAAATGGAAGATACGGGGTGAGGGGGGGGGGGGTGGGGTAAGGAGGTAGGGGGAAATGGAAGATACGGGGTGAGAGGGGATAGCGGGGGGATGGGGTGGAGGGGGGAAAGAGGGAAGGTTGAACAAGGTGGGAATAGGGGAGTGGTGACCTGGTCGGAATGGGGTGGGGGGGAAGGGAGGGTTGTGTGAACATTTGAGTGGGGGCAGGTAGGGTGAGGGGTAGGGAGGGTTTCTATGCAGAGGAGGGAGGTGGTGTTGCCCTCCCCTCTGGTGTTGCTGGAATGCAGGTTGTGGGTTCCCCTCTTTTCTCTGGGAGCGTTGTTTTGGGGGCAGTGCTCTTCGGTTTACTCCTCTCACCCTGCGCTTCCTCCTTGTCTTTGCTGCCTAGTTCTCTCCTCCTACATCCTGTCCATCTGGAGGAATACTTTCTTGTATTCCTCCACATACTGCAGATGACTCTTCTTTTCTAGAATACCCTCCTTCGTTGTCTCGTTTGCAAACACTATCTTTACTAGGCGGTTTGAGTCCTTGTTGTCCCACCTCAACCTGAAAACCTTTTCAAAGTTTTGTTCAGCCCCTTCCATCTTTAACGCCTTCAGAATCCCATTTACTGCCTCTCTGTCCTTGCTATCATGCCTATTGTATCCTTCCTCTTCTTTGATGCCTACAGCTACCATTGATATTTTTCTTTCCAGGAGCAGACTGGTGCACCTTGCTGCTCTGTGAAGCAGGAAGCAGCAAGCTATTGTATATACTGGCAGCAGGTTTTCTTTCAAACATGTTTCATTGAATATGACCGCATATTCTGTATTTATTATTTTCTGGTTTAGGGCTTCTATCCCTCTAACTATTTTCTTAGCATCAGGGCTTAGTTGAAATAGGAGTTCTCCAAAACTCATTTTCGTACTTTTAAGGTGAAGAAAAGAGGTGATTTACTATAGAGTGTATTACACTTATTTATACAATTTGCACAACGTTTCGAACCTCCATGGTTCATTCTCAAGTGAACAGATCTTACAATGCTGGTTGATTTTATACCCGCACTGGGTCAGGTGATAATACAATAAAGGTGAAAACATGGGGGGATACATAAGGGATAAATGTGAGGTGAAACATAGAGGCTGCAGAAGGCTTATTGGCCCATAGAGGCAGCTCCTATCTAAACACAAAGATTAATCCAGTGTAATTGGCCTATTATGTTGGACATTGTCTTCTCTGTTGGCATCGATATGTTCTTGTCTTGTCCTTGCTCTCATAGTGGGTAGAGTAAATAGTTCCGTGATTTGGGTGTTCATGGTAGGTCGCTCTATTCTTATGTGAATTGCCTCAAGAATTTGTAATCTTCTTGCATCTTGGGTTTTGTCTATTATGCAGGTATTCTTGTTCAACATTTCTTTGGTTAGAGTAATGTCATGGGCTTGTCTCATGTGATTCCTTGGGGCACCAGATTGAAGATGGCATGTCAAACGCCTCGTCAGCTTGGTCGACGTCATACCTATGTACTTACATTGAAGGTTACATCCTTCGTGGGGGCAAGTGTACATGTATACAACGCTTGACTGCTGTAGAGGGTTCTCCGTCGGCTTCGGGCTGTTTTTGATAAGGAGTTCGGTAGTCTTCTTGGTTTTGTAGAATATTATCAGGTTTATGTTTTGGTTAGGAGTAGTGCTTTTTACTCCTTTACGGATTATTTCTTTCATTATTCTTTCCTCTTTTTTATGTTCACTGTGCATGGTTGATTTGTAATATAATTTTATTGGGGGTGTTGTGGTTTCTGTTCTAGGTTCTGAATTATACCAACGGTCCAAGTGTCTTCTTATAGCAGCGTTTAGTTCCGCGTTGCTATATCCGTTGTTCACCAATACCTGAGTTACTCTTTCAAACTCTCTACTCACGTTGCTCCATTCAGAGCAGTGGGTAAGGGCTCGACGAATATAAGCATTGAGAACACTGGCTTTGTATCTTTGGGGGCACTCACTTCTACCGTTCAGGCATAATCCTATGTTGGTGGGCGTGGTATATACGTTGGTGCTTAAAGAGGTTCCTGTTTTTGTTATTAGTACATCCAGGAACGGCAGACTGTTATTTTCACTATTTTCATGTGTAAATCGGAGTACTGACTCTCTCTCTAGGTGTCTTTTTAGGTCAATTAGTTCATCTGAGTCTTTTACTATTACGAATATGTCATCTACATAACGGCAGTATACAGTTTGTTTTTGTCTGCTACTGAAGACCATATAGATATATATATGTATATATATTGGATGAGGTGATATGGTGCAAAAGCTTTGGGTGAGGTGACAAACACAAGACAGAACACGAAACAATGGGTATAAATTGGATAAGTGAACATATGCATGGAAGTAACTGCAGAAGGTCTATTGGCTCTATTTCTGTGTTATATTTCTATTGGTCTATTTATGTGTTGTTTGTTAACAACATTAACAAACAACACAGAAATCATCGATTTCATCATTAGGCAAATCGGGCCTTGCATAGTAGGCTGAGAAGTGCGTTCTGGCTACTAGGTACGACATATATATATATATATATATATATATATATATATATATATATATATATATATATATATATATATATATATATATATATATATATATATATATATATATATATATATATGTCGTACCTAGTAGCCAGAACGCACTTCTCAGCCTACTATGCAAGGCCCGATTTGCCTAATAAGCCAAGTTTTCATGAATTAATTGTTTTTCGACTACCTAACCTAACCTAACCTAGCTTTTTCGGCTACCTAACCTAACCTAACCCATAAAGATAGGTTAGGTTAGGTTAGGTAGGGTTGGTTAGGTTCGGTCATATAACTACGTTAATTTTAACTCCAATAAAAAAAAATTGACCTCATACATAATGAAATGGGTAGATTTATCATTTCATAAGAAAAAAAATTGAGAAAATATATTAATTCAGGAAAACTTGGCTTATTAGGCAAATCGGGCCCTGAATTGTAGGCTGAGAAGTGCGTTCTGGCTACTAGGTACGATATATATATATATATATATATATATATATATATATATATATATATATATATATATATATATATATATATATATATATATATATATATATATATATATATATATATATTGTGACGGTGTTCCCCCCCTTATAATTCTCCCACGCCTGCAGTAAGAGTCATGTCTACTTTTCCCAAGCGTTCTCTACGTTGCAGGCTACAATTTGATATATGGGAGAGAGTGAAGTGTTCTCGGAGAGCCGAGAAATTTGTGAAATAGTAATATTTTGGCCTGTGGTATAGGCCCTTTAGGGAGCCAAGATGGCGCTTGCCTCCCCGATTTCCCGCCAAAACCGTGTGACGTCAGTGGCACCGGATTGGTCACCGACAGCAATGTGGCACCGGGAGCCAATGAAAACCTCCCGTGGCGAAAGTGACGTCACGAAGGAAGGGGGTCAGGCCAGCGCGCCACTCTGGTGCCAGCAGTCAGACACGACACGTCAAAGAGGTCGGACGTGCGACGATTGGTCCTGTCAGTTTGACAGTTGTTTCCCGCTCCCGTGGATTTACGCGTCACCTAAAGTCCGCCAGTACTCTGAGAGGTCTCCCCAGGTTCATGTGTTGAACCAGAGAGGGAGTAGCAGAGAGTAGGCGGCAGCCGTTGCTGGGAGAAGACGACGGCCAGGAGACCGACTCCAACCCTTCAAGAAGTCAAGAAGGAGGACGGACCTGCAGTGAAGAGGCACGGAGACGACGCGCTAAAGGGTGGGACGACGAGAGGCTCTGGTAGGACACGACGACGTGTCGTGTGGGGGCGTTCCCGACACGAGGACCAGGAGCTACATCTCGACTCTCATCGGAGGATAGGTTGAAGTAGGTGTTTCTAGTTCCCTCCCCATTCCCCTTTAGTTAGCTATATTATTCGGCTATATTTTCTAGCCTGAGGATTTTATATGTCATGAGCAAGTCTCACCCATGTCACGGTAAAGCACCAGTGTGCTAGACAGTACTATCAAGAGTACTTGTAATATTCATGTTGATTATTGGTGTGTACAGGCACCAGGAACAAGTGATAAATTTACTGTGTTGTGTATATCTTTCTATAGATTTTGATATGAACATATAGTGGTAAATTATATATAATATTATGCCAGTATTTGGAAGTTAGGCTGTGTGCCCAGAAACTATTTATTTTCCATGTATTGATATTTGATGTATCTACATTATATATGCTATATTCATGCAGTGATTAGTCATTTGTGAGTACAGTGAATTATTGCATTATCGACCACGAGAGAAAGTACTGAAAACTCCAGTGTTAATAGTTCATAATATATTGTTGAGTGAAGGACAATGTAAAGCCATTACATTGAGTCATTGTAGCATTGATTGTAGAAAAGACTGTTTGAGCCTGAGTACAGTGTAACTAAGTAATACGGTCTATTTGTGCCAATATCGAGTGTGCGAGTTTCTAGTAATATTGGAGAATTTAAAGAAACAGCGCGCGTGAATCTAGGAACAAGCAAATAACTTTCGCGCGGGGGCCAGACGATCAGCTGTTCTTGACACTTGATGAGGAGGGGAGGTGTTGCCACCTAGTGAGTGCATACTTACCGTGGGAATTACCGGCCGCTGCCAGGATCAGTTGATTTATACATCATTGTTTGGCCTCGTGATATCTTTCATGCATTTTAAGTAAAATACAAAATCATCTTTGTGTTTTTATCATTCCCTCCATTGGTCTTGTGGCTATATTATACTGAAAGCATAGAGTGATAACAATAAGTACCTGCCTGATTCCTGATCTTTTGAGTGTGACCTTGCCAAGGCTACCACTAATTCCACCAGTCCACTGATGGTGTTACTGGCCACCTAAAACACCAGTTGGCGACCTTGTGGTTAACCGTAGAGCCCTATTGTTGGGGAGGGCACATGACAGTCAAGTGAACGAGTCGTGTTCCCACTCTTTCTTAATCAAAGGCCGTTGAGATTGACTGGGAGACTCTCCTGGCGTGCAGTGGCGCTGTGAGGATCGAGTGAAGACCCGCAGGGCTACGGTGAGTGACCTTGAGCATAACTATTGCTCACCCCAGAGTAAGGACAGAGAAGTGAAAACCCCAACATTGGCGACCTTGCCAGGATTTCGATCGAAGTGAAGGTTGCAGTGGTACTTGGCAGTGGTATTAGAGATCAGGTGCAGGCTATCACTCATAGCACAAGATGGAGGATGATAAAGTAGCAAGGTTTATTGACTCTAGAGACGAACAGGTGCTGGAAGAGTGCACCAAGGCACAGTTACAGGCAATAGCGGATCATTTCGGAATAAAGCTGAAATCTGCCAGAGTTGGTGAAAGAAGACTAGAGATAATGGCTCAGCTCCGGGCACGAGACGAAGCTTTGGGGGAGGAACGGCCCCAAACACCTGCCAGTGTGGGTGAACACCTGAGTATTGGTGGAAGCAGCAGGGGATCCAGCGGCAGCAGACACAGCATTAAGCTGGAAATAATGAAGCTGCAGCTGGAAGCACAGCAGCGCAAAGAAGAGCGAGAAGCGCAGCTGATGAGAGAAGAAGCACAGCAGCGCAAAGAAGAGCGAGAAGCACAGCAGCGCAGAGAAGAGCGAGAAGCGCAGCAGCGCAAAGAAGAGCGAGAAGCACAGCAGCGCAGAGAAGAGCGAGAAGCACAGCAGCGCAGAGAAGAGCAAGAAGCAGAAGCACAGCAGCGTAAAGAAGAGCGAGAAGCAGAAGCGCAGTGGAGGAGAGAAGAAGCTCAGCTACGCAAAGACGAACAAGAGCGAGAGGCACAGATGAAGCGTGAGGAACGAGAAGCACAGATGAAGCGTGAGGAGCGAGAAGCACAGTTACGCAGGGAAGAACGAGAGCAAGAAGCACAGCTGAGGCGTGAGGAGGTAGAAGCCAACAAGGAGGTGGAGCTGAAGCGGGCTGAACTAGGACTAGGTGCCCCTGCTCCGCCGCAACAGGAAGACCGACGAGTGAGGGAAAGAGACCTGCCGGTCTTTGTGCCTAGTGAAGCCGAAAGTTTCTTCGATCACTTTGAGAAAGTTGCGGCTATGAAGAGGTGGCCGAGGGCGGAGTGGGCGGAGTTAGTGCAAGGGAGGCTCACAGGTGAAGCTCGTGATGCCTTCACTATGCTCGACTTCCAAGAATGCACCAACTACGATGCGGTAAAACGAGCTGTGCTCCGTTCTTTCAAGCTCACGCCGGAGTGTCACCGGAAGAGGTTTAGAGAATGTACCCGGTCACCAGGAAAATCGTATGCGGAGACGGCGAGGGACATGGAAAGAAAGTTCCTTAAGTGGCTGGACTCTGAAGAAGCGGGGTCGGCCGAAGAGGTCAAGGAACTAATGGTCATGGAAAAGTTTATGTCCGTGCTCCCTCCTGAGATCAGGATGAGGGTAAAGGAGGCGGACATAAAGGACCTGAGGGCTACAGCCGACCGAGCCGACATGTTAGAGGAAGCCCTACACCCACGCCGAGAGGGACAGCACCGACCACCCGTATACGTCGGAAACGATAGGAATTATAGAAGGACGGATGGATGGAGGACAGGAGCGAGTTCTCCCAAATCCCACCTCTCAAGTTGGAACACCCGAGGATCAAAAGGTGTTGTAGAGCCGATAGAGGAGAACCAAGCTGAGAGCTTGGGAGTTGTTACTGCAGCGAAGGAAACGACAAGTGAGGCGAGAAAGACACAGGGTGCGACGACCTCTGGAGGCAGTGCTAAGGCGAGCGGTGGCGGATGGTCTCCGCCGAGGGTCCGCTGCTACAACTGCGGAATAATCGGACACGTCGCGCGGGAATGCAGACGCTTTAAGCAGCGGGGACACGTTGCTTTAGTGATGTTCGAGGACCAGAGGGCCGAGGGAGTGCGGGATGAACCCGTGCTGAATGGGGAGAAGAAAGTTCACCCATTCATGTGTCAAGGAACCGTAAGGATGGGGGTCGCAGACCCCATCCCCGTGAAGATGCTAAGAGACACCGGGGCTGACTTTACCCTGGTAAGTGAAACCCTGTTCCCCGAGGGTTACAAGAGTACCAGTGTGGGGGTGGCAAGTGTGACCACTGTGGGAGGCCCAGTGAGGATGCCCCTACACCAGGTAACTTTAAATTCCGAATATGGCTGCCAGACCCTAGTGGTGGGAGTCTGTACATCAATGCCCAAGATGGAGGCACAGGTCATCTTGGGGAATGACGCGTGTGGAGGATATGTCCTTCCGAATCTTGTGAAAGGCGAGGAGTGCCTAGAACAATACAAGGAGACAGGTGGAGAGTTGAACGCCTGTGGGGGCGAGAAGGGAATCGCACCGGTGGCGATCCCAGTTTGTACTGTGACACCGAGACAACGCGAAGAACCAGGAGGTTGTGCATCTGATGGAGCTGAGGAGACGACTGACAGCCTGGGAACAGATCACCTCTGCGTAGGACCCAGAGAACGAGTGGAGGGCGAAAGTAGCCCGAATGGTGAGTTGCAGGTGACACTCACCGGTTCTCTAGGGGTAGACCGCACTCGTCTCGGAAAGTTGCAGCAGGAGGAGTTCCCCGAATTGGTTAGTGAGGCCGAAAGAGGACGTGTGGGTCCTGAGAAGGCTTACTTTCCATTTATCTATATCATATATGCCATGCTATCCATGCTGAAGGAACGATGGACACCAGGAGCGACCGTGGGAACGGTGAATAAATATGTCCAGAAGTTCAAAGAACGTCTCACTAGAGCGAAGGAACTGGCTGGGAAACACCTGAAGGAGGCGCAACGTAAGATGTCGGAGTGGTACGACAGGAGAGCTGCGCAGAGGGATTTTCAGGTCGGATCCCAAGTAATGGTTGTGCTGCCAGGTAAAGGTAGGGTGACCAAGACGCGGTTCGAGAGACCATACCGAGTGCTGCGACGGTTGGGTCCAGTGTCGTACGAGATTGGGAAGCCGGATGGACCCCAAAAGATACAGGTGCGTCATGCAGACCGCCTGAGACCTTTCTTCACTGTGGAAGGAGGAGCCGCCAGGCAGGAAGGAACGATGATCCGAGAAACCCAGCGGAAGACGGTTCTGTGTGTACAGGGGGACCGAGAACTCCCGGAGGAGGAAAGAAAGTGGTCCAGGGCGGACGGCACCCGTCTCACCGACACTGAGAGTCTGACAAGGATCAAGGTCAAGCACATCAAGGGGAAGGACGACGTAGTAGCGGACGCCCTATCCCGCATACACTAACCAGACATGACTCTTATTTTAAGGGGAGGGGTATGTGACGGTGTTCCCCCCTTATAATTCTCCCACGCCTGCAGTAAGAGTCATGTCTACTTTTCCCAAGCGTTCTCTACGTTGCAGGCTACAATTTGATATATGGGAGAGAGTGAAGTGTTCTCGGAGAGCCGAGAAATTTGTGAAATAGTAATATTTTGGCCTGTGGTATAGGCCCTTTATGGAGCCAAGATGGCGCTTGCCTCCCTGATTTCCCGCCAAAACCGTGTGACGTCAGTGGCACCGGATTGGTCACCGACAGCAATGTGGCACCGGGAGCCAATGAAAACCTCCCATGGCGAAAGTGACGTCACGAAGGAAGGGGGTCCGGCCAGCGCGCCACTCTAGCGCCAGCAGTCAGACACGACACGTCAAAGAGGTCGGACGTGCGACGATTGGTCCTGTCAGTTTGACAGTTGTTTCCCGCTCCCGTGGATTTACGCGTCACCTGAAGTCCGCCAGTACTCTGAGAGGTCTTCCCTAGTTCATGTGTTGAACCAGAGAGGGAATTGACGGTTATTTGAGCAACAAGTGCTCCACTCAGGTACTGTGCAAGAAGCAGTGAAGCCGTGCAGTGACGTATGTGACGTCTGTGGCAGTTCACCAGTTCATGACAGCGTAGTGGCTGACAGAGCCACTGGGTAGCTGAGGAAAGGGAGGACTATTTGGGGAATCCGGACGACTGCAGCTGAGAGTAGGCGGCAGCCGTTGCTGGGAGAAGACGATGGCCAGGAGACTGACTCCAACCCTTCAAGAAGTCAAGAAGGAGGACGGACCTGCAGTGAAGAGGCACGGAGACGACGCGCTAAACGGTGGGACGACGGGAGGCTCTGGTAGGACACGACGACGTGTCGTGTGGGGGCGTTCCCGACACGAGGACCAGGAGCTACATCTCGACTCTCATCGGAGGATAGGTTGAAGTAGGTGTTTCTAGTTCCCTCCCCATTCCCCTTTAGTTAGCTATATTATTCGGCTATATTTTCTAGCCTGAGGATTTTATATGTTGTGAGCAAGTCTCACCCATGTCACGGTAAAGCACCAGTGTGCTAGACAGTACTATCAAGAGTACTTGTAATATTCATGTTGATTATTGGTGTGTACAGGCACCAGGAACAAGTGATAAATTTACTGTGTTGTGTATATCTTTCTATAGATTTTGATATGAACATATAGTGGTAAATTATATATAATATTATGCCAGTATTTGGAAGTTAGGCTGTGTGCCCAGAAACTATTTATTTTCCATGTATTGATATTTGATATATCTACATTATATATGCTATGTTCATGCAGTGATTAGTCATTTGTGAGTACAGTGAATTATTGCGTTATCGACCACGAGAGAAAGTACTGAAAACTCCAGTGTTAATAGTTCATAATATATTGTTGAGTGAAGGACAATGTAAAGCCATTACATTGAGTCATTGTAGCATTGATTGTAGAAAAGACTGTTTGAGCCTGAGTACAGTGTAACTAAGTAATACGGTCTATTTGTGCCAATATCGAGTGTGCGAGTTTCTAGTAATATTGGAGAATTTAAAGAAACAGCGTGCGTGAATCTAGGAACAAGCAAATAACTTTCGCGCGGGGGCCAGACGATCAGCTGTTCTTGACACTTGATGAGGAGGGGAGGTGTTGCCACCTAGTGAGTGCATACTTACCGTGGGAATTACCGGCCGCTGCCAGGATCAGTTGATTTATACATCATTGTTTGGCCTCGTGATATCTTTCATGCATTTTAAGTAAAATACAAAATCACCTTTGTGTTTTTATCATTCCCTCCATTGGTCTTGTGGCTATATTATACTGAAAGCATAGAGTGATAACAATAAGTACCTGCCTGATTCCTGATCTTTTGAGTGTGACCTTGCCAAGGCTACCACTAATTCCACCAGTCCACTGATGGTGTTACTGGCCACCTAAAACACCAGTTGGCGACCTTGTGGTTAACCGTAGAGCCCTATTGTTGGGGAGGGCACATGACAGTCAAGTGAACGAGTCGTGTTCCCACTCTTTCTTAATCAGAGGCCGTTGAGATTGACTGGGAGACTCTCCTGGCGTGCAGTGGCGCCGTGAGGATCGAGTGAAGACCCGCAGGGCTACGGTGAGTGACCTTGAGCATAACTATTGCTCACCCCAGAGTAAGGACAGAGAAGTGAAAACCCCAACAATATATATATATATATTGTTGGGTGGTATATATATATATATATATATATATATATATATATATATATATATATATATATATATATGTCGTACCTAGTAGCCAGATCGCACTTCTCAGCCTACTATGCATGGCCCGATTTGCCTAATAAGCCAAGTTTTAATGAATTAATGTTTTTTCGACTACCTAACCTACCTAACCTTACCTAACCTAAATTTTTCGGTTACCTAACCTAAACTAATCTATAAAGATAGGTTAGGTTAGGTTAGGTAGAGTTGGTTAAGTTCGGTCATATATCTACGTTAATTTTAACTCCAATAAAAAAAAATACCTCATACATAATGAAATGGGTAGCTTTATCATTTCATAAGAAAAAAATTAAAGAAAATATATTAATTCAGTAAAACTTGGCTTATTAGGCAAATCGGGCCTTGCATAGTAGGCTAAGAAGTGCGTTCTGGCTACTAGGTATATTACTACTAGAACATATATTAGTATATTTTGGTAGCAGTCTTTCCTGTAGACATATATTATTAAATATGACCGAAAAAGTAAGATTAATAATTCTAACACGAATTTTCTCGATCTTTCGTACATTCCTATTCACTGTTGGTGGTAATTCAAAAATCAATTCTCCAAAATTCATTTTTATTTCTAGTCTGACGCGACACTTGAGCGCGTTTCTTAAAACTTATTACATTTTCAAAGACTTGAGTTTACAAATACACAACTGAATAGAACTTACACATCTCCGATTTGTTTATATCTACATTTGAGTGAGGTGGATGGGGTGAGGTGGTTTTAATAGGGTATTAAATTCATCAACACAAGACAGAACACGAAACAATGGGTATTGAATGGAAGTGATTGTAGAAAGCCTATTGGTCCATATTTCTTGATGCTTCTATATTGGAACGGAGTCTTGAGGTGGGTAAAATATAGTTGTGCATTAATTGGCTGTTGATTGCTGGTGTTGACTTTTTAATGTGTAGTGCCTCGCAAACGTCAAGCCGTCTGCTATCGCTGTATCTATCGATGATTTCCGTGTTGTTTACTAGGATTTCTCTGGCGACGGTTTGGTTGTGGGAAGAGATTATATGTTCCTTAATGGAGCCCTGTTGCTTATGCATCGTTAAACGCCTAGAAAGAGATGTTGTTGTCTTGCCTATATACTGGGTTTTTTGGAGCTTACAGTCCCCAAGAGGGCATTTGAAGGCATAGACGACGTTGGTCTCTTTTAAAGCGTTCTGCTTTGTGTCTGGAGAGTTTCTCATGAGTAGGCTGGCCGTTTTTCTGGTTTTATAGTAAATCGTCAGTTGTATCCTCTGATTTTTGTCTGTAGGGATAACGTTTCTATTAACAATATCTTTCAGGACCCTTTCCTCCGTTTTATGAGCTGTGGAAAAGAAGTTCCTGTAAAATAGTCTAATAGGGGGTATAGGTGTTGTGTTAGTTGTCTCTTCAGAGGTTGCATGGCGTTTCACTTTCCTTCTTATGATGTCTTCGACGAAACCATTGGAGAAGCCGTTGTAGACTAGGACCTGCCTTACCCTACAGAGTTCTTCGTCGACTTGCTTCCATTCTGAGCTGTGGCTGAGAGCATGGTCGACATATGCGTTAACAACACTCCTCTTGTATCTGTCTGGGCAGTCGCTGTTGGCATTTAGGCACATTCCTATGTTCGTTTCCTTAGTGTAGACTGCAGTGTGGAAACCTCCGCTCTTTTCCATGACTGTTAAATCTAGAAAAGACAGCTTCCCATCCTTTTCCTTCTCGTAAGTGAAACGCAGCACGGAACTCTGCTCAAACGCCTCCTTCAGCTCCTGCAGATGTCTGACATCAGGTACCTGTGTAAAAATGTCGTCAACATACCTGCAGTATATGGCCGGTTTCAAGTTCATGTCGACTAAGACTTTTTGCTCGATGGTACCCATGTAGAAGTTTACAAACAGGATACCTAGGGGAGAACCCATGGCGACCCCATCTACTTGCTTATGCATGTGGCCATCTGGGCTCAAGAAGGGTGCCTCTTTAGTACAAGCTTGGAGTAGTTTCCTTAGAATATTCTCGGGTATGTCAAAAGGAGTACAGGCTGGATCACGATACACTCTGTCGGCTATCATCCCGATTGTCTCGTCCACAGGTACGTTGGTGAACAGTGATTCTACGTCCAATGAGGCTCTTATCCCTGTGGCCCGTGTGCACCGCAGTAAGTCAACAAATTCTTTTGGGGACTTCAGGCTGAAGGTGCAAGGGACATAAGAAGTCAGCAGGCCGTTGAGTCGATTCGCCAGTCTGTACGTGGGTACAGACCATATATATATATATATATATATATATGTTTCATTGAATATGACCGCATATTCTGTATTGATTATTTTCTGGTTTAGGGCTTCTATCCCTCTAACTATTTTCTTAGCATCAGGGCTTAATTGAAATAGGAGTTCTCCAAAACTCATTTTCGTACTTTTAAGGTGAAGAAAAGAAGTGATTTACTATAGAGTGTATTACACTTATTTGTATAATTTGCACGACGTTTCGAACCTCCATGGTTCATTCTCAAGTGAACAGATCTTACAATACTAGTTGATTTTATACCCGCATTAGGTCAGGTGATAATACAATGAAGGTGAAAACATGGGGGGATACATAAGGGATAAACATAGGGGCTGCAGAAGGCTTATTGGCCCATACGAGGCATCTCCTATCTAAACACAAAGATTAATCCAGTGTAATTGGCCTGTTATGTTGGACATTGTCTTCTGTGTTGGCATCGATATGTTCTTGTCTTGTCCTTACTCTCATGGTGGGTAGAGTAAATAGTTCCGTGATTTGGGTGTTCATGGTAGGTCGCTCTATTCTTATGTGAATTGCCTCAAGAATTTGTAATCTTCTTGAATCTTGGGTTTTGTCTATTATGCAAGTATTCTTGTTCAACATTTCTCTTGTTAGAGTAATGTCATGGGCTTGTCTCATGTGATTCCTAGGGGCACCAGATTGAAGATGGCATGTCAAACGCCTCGTCAGCTTGGTCGACGTCATACCTATGTACTTACATTGAAGGTTACATCCTTCGTGGGGGCAAGTCTACATGTATACAACGCTTGACTGCTGTAGAGAGTTCTCCGTCGGCTTCGGGCTTCTTCTACCAAGAAGACTTCCGAACTCCTTATCAAAAACAGCCCGAAGCCGACGGAGAACCCTCTACAGCAGTCAAGCGTTGTATACATGTACACTTGCCCCCACGAAGGATGTAACCTTCAATGTAAGTACATAGGTATGACGTCGACCAAGCTGACGAGGCGTTTGACATGCCATCTTCAATCTGGTGCCCCTAGGAATCACATGAGACAAGCCCATGACATTACTCTAACAAGAGAAATGTTGAACAAGAATACTTGCATAATAGACAAAACCCAAGATTCAAGAAGATTACAAATTCTTGAGGCAATTCACATAAGAATAGAGCGACCTACCATGAACACCCAAATCACGGAACTATTTACTCTACCCACCATGAGAGTAAGGACAAGA